>JAUOBW010229322.1:0-12404 GCA_032360285.1 Lepidozona retiporosa | reverse complement strand
CTTTTCGCAAAAATGTTTTTAAGCTCTATTTTTATTGGTTTTTGCATACCTATGGGTAGTATTAATGAAATAAATAGGTTATACTTTTCAACGAAAACTTTCATTTTTTCGCAAAAGTGAGAATTTTTTGCTACGACCTTCGCGCTATATGCTTAAGATGGATTAAAAGTTCATATTATAAATATTCTACCAATATTCTTTCGTGTATGAACTTAAAGAATATTAATAAAATTATAATTATAAAAAAAATATATTAGAATATTCTTACGTGTATATTTATCAAGAATATTGAAAGAATATTATGTGATGACTATTTTAAATATTATTCTTCATGAGTATTCTTCCGTGTAATGGGGCCTTAACAGCTAAAATAATATTAGAGCCGATTTGAAGATTCCTTCTATTGGAAGTATAGGTAACATACATTACCCATTTCTAAAAGGTTTTTTACTCAAACTCTCAAATCCGTCAAAACGATAAAAATTTATATTTCTCAAAAATGTTTGAACCTTGAAAGTTCAATTTTTATTTTTTTTTTCCTTTCAAAACAAATGTTTGTTTATTTATTTAGTCTAAAAGGAATGCTAAACTACTTGTAAATATAAAAAAATTAGCATTTAAAAAAATGAGGAATTTTAAAAAGTTTCATAAAAAACTTCTCGATCCCCTGAAAGACCTTTAAAAACTAGTAATTTACATATGGGTCATTAGTGCTGACAGTACACACACAAGAAAAAAGTCGAAAAATAAAGTCTTTGGGGTCCGCCCCCAGTCCACAGAAGGTTAATATAAACTATCAAATTCGTATTTTAAATATGACTTTTGTCTAAAACTTTTTATTGATCTTTTTGTTGTTTTTCTTTTTTAGGATACTTCAAAATGGCAAGTTTTTCATTGACGAATAAAAAATTGACACCTCTTGAAGCAGAGGTAAAGCATTTTGAAATGGCAAACCTTCCAATCAACAACAATCAGGTTGTAGGCGAAGGCTCAATGTCCATTGTCTACAAACAAACATTTAAAAGAAAAATATACGCTGTCAAAAAAGCCAGGCAACAAGTTTCACAGACAAGTATTTTCAAGGTGGCAAAAAGCTTCTTGAACTTGTCACACGAAAACCTCATGGTTTTTCGTGGGTATTCGCTAAGACCACAAGCGCTGGTGTTTGATTTTTGCTGTGTAGATCTTGGAGAAGGCGTGGAAGTACATAACATTAAAGAGCTCATAAACAACTTTAATGACTACAGCTATTTTAACTTTCCTGAACAGTTGCACTATATTAGACAGTTGATTAATAGATTGGTGTATCTACACCAAAACGGCATTATACACCGGGATATAAAACCATCAAACATTCTTGTAGATGGACCAAAAGAAAACATAACTGTAAAACTTTGTGACTTCAACGAACTCTCAATGTTAAAGCAAACCTGCTGCTCAACTATGACTAACATTTCAAAAGGTAAACCATAATATTATTTATTTCATTCCCAGTTCTGACATGGATAAATTTTTAATAGAAGTATTAAGTTGATAACAAGGTCAAAACTAATATATTTTTATCATTATTTGGATCTTTGAAACAATTATTTACTATTATAAACTTTAGCTTATTAGCTGTTCTTTGGCTAGCAAAGAAAAACATAGCACCAAAGGGAAAAAATGCTGTTAGTTTTTGAGAAACTCGAAATTTTGAGCTAAAAATTGTAAAATACCTAAATTTTTAGGTTTACTATAGGAAATGTTCAGTACAGATTTTGATGTCACGTCGATTTAATCTTCTCTAAACCAAGATAAGCATACTAAGATCATTGCTACTAGTCTTATTTTACGTGAATAACATTATATTTAGATTAGTTTCACGACGCATACAACATACTTTTGTTCTGAAAATGTTAAATTTCAAAGTTTCGGCAAGACAGAATTTCCAATATTTTCTGATATAAAGCGCCGACGTCAGTCAACAGAGGTCAGACTTACGTACTTCCCAAGACGTACGGGCAGGAGGGGGTTAAAACTGCCTTACTTCCCAGGTTAAGATACATAATTAATGAATTTTAATAAAATTAGATAGAGTCGAAAAAATGGCATTATTTAAGAAATCGTTTTCAGGACCAAAAGTTGAAAAAACTACGTTTGAACTAAAAGCAAAATCTCACATTCACAAAAATGATTTGGGCTTTTAAGGGTAAAAAACACCAATTTCTTCAAAAACCAGAACCTGTTTCAAAAAAGTTAAGCTAAGCCAAGTTTGTATGTACGTTAAACTTGACACATTCACTTTTTTAACACTTAGAGCCCAAAAGACACACTTTTTTGTAAAGAGAACAATTTAGTGCTTTGCAGTGGGACTCTATTCTGATGCTCTAACCAGTTTAACAAAACAACCTACTTACTAAGTGTATCTGTATAAATCAGCAGTTTATCCTCATTTTTCACCATCGGTTAAATAAATAAATTACGCTTTTATTAAATTCCTTGCTTTTTGTATTTCTTAAGAAACGCCTGAGAAACTTTAACTGCTTAAAATACCAAGTTTTAGGAAACTTTGACTACTCGGTCAAAACTGAAAAAAAAACATGTATGATGTATGTTAATGTTAAATTATAAAATTTTACTTTGTAGGAACCACGTTGGCTTACGTTGCTCCCGAGATCATCACAGGGAAGATCAAAAATGTTACTAAAGAATGTGACATTTATTCGACCGCTGTAACAATCTTTGAAATCATGTCGAACTTAGTACATCCATGGGAAGGAGTTTGTGAGGGAGTTGATGATTTTATAAAACAAGCCGTTGTTGGTGGAGAAAAACCCAATGTAAAATTACTTAAAGAAATTTATAAAGACGACACTTTTGAATTAGAAACCGTGTTAGAGCAATGTTGGTCTCTGTGTCCTGAAAAACGGCCTACCGCAGTCCAGGTATATATTTATTATATAATATAAAAATTATAGCTTAGTATGGGACAGTCTGAACAATGTATACAATTACTTCATCATTATACGTCAAAACTTGGTTTGGTTGTAACTGTTTAAAAAGCGAATCTCCACTCCAACATACTCTGTTGCTGAACGGATACTTGCCGTTTTATGCATGCGTAGTACATGAAACAAAAATCAATCTTGGAAACGCACCGCCCTGCAGTATATTAAAAAAGTTAACATGAATTGAACTTTTACCGCGGAAAAGGGATGGTTTTTAACCAAATATGTTTAAAGGTTACCCGTGCGGTAACACATAATCTTTCCTTACCGTTTCTGTACCGTTTTTAGCTCTGCGCCAAATTGCTGGAGTGGAGATCCGCATAGCTTCGCCTAAAAAATTTCTTACATTTTTAATGCGCGGTACAATTATGTCCTGTACGTGCACGGGTGGGGATTCTACCCGGGGTTTTGGCCCCAGGGGTAGGGATTCTACTAGAGTATTTTCCCCCAGGGTAGGGGGTGGGGACAGCTAAAAATATGTTATTTCGCAAAATACCCTTGATTTACCATTTATATCAACAATGTTGCATTTTAAGCCCCTTTTTATACAGTTTAGCTTTTACTCTCTCATTTTCATTTATTTTTAAGTTAAATATTTACATTAAAGTTAATAATTAAATAGCAAAAACTGGCCCCGGGGGTGGGAATTCTACCCGGAAATTTTGCCCTAGGGGTGGGGATTCTACCCCGGGGCAATCCCCATGTGCCCGGCAAAGTTGGCGCAATGGTAGATTGCTCGCTTAAGGTGCGGAAAGTCTTTACTTGTTTACCGGCTAGAGGCAAGCTTTTCTGTCATAACCACCGACTTTGTGAGTTCGTAGGCTAGCCAGAAATTCTTAATACTTAGAGGGTAAGACCACAGCTCTCAAAAGTAAGGATTTCGAGTCTGTTTCAGCAGGCTTATGGTGCTTTATCTATGCTTATGTGAGATTTCCATGCTAGTAAATACTTTGTAGAACTAGTAACTATAATTAAGCTGCTTTATCACCAGATTATGGAGCTTTAAAAATGGACTAACAGCAATAGTGCCAATCCAGCACTCCATCGTACTACTTGCGTCGGTAAATGGGTACCGAGATCTGGGGCTTAACCGTGGTGATTGGGGGTTGGTTATGATTAAAACCCGTGGTTCAGGTGGAAATACGGCTTTCAGTAGCCCTTTACTTGTTTACCACGTTAAATATGTACCTACTTTCCTACCCGGGGGAGGGTGGGGTGGGTACCGGACAGAATCTATGCGGAAAAACCTATAAAAAAACTAAAGGAAATAAAATTTTACCATCACAGTCTGTCATAATCTGTAATCCGTTTTTTATATATAATATGTAGATTTTTTGCTACAAGTATAACATTTTGTTAATAATCTAACTACTCCAAATTTAACTTCAGGTAAATAAAACAACATCCTATATAAAACGATTTATATTCAAAAATTAAGCGCATAGAATATTTAAAGATTTTTTGCTGACGTCTACTACCAAAAAATAACTTAACAGTAATGAACCTGGTCAGATGGTTGTTTTCTGCAATAAGGGTAGACAGAGAGGAGGATCTTGTTGAGCAGAAAACGCCATCTGAATATCAGGTTACGATAACTACTACTTATTCTAAAAACTTCAACAGCACTTTGACTTCTGTAAACGATTAGCTCAATACCCTAAAATGTATCTTTTTAGATCGCTGAACTATTAACGACACGTTCTAGGACGGGTGAGTTTCACGAAGATAAGGTTGAAGTTAGTATTTTTTTGTTGAATATGTATTCAGGAAAGAAATAAAATTACCATTCCTACAAAAGTAGTTCCGGTTTCCTTTTTTTTTTTACGTTGCTTCTAAAAACTTATGCTACAGTGTTAATAATAATCTGTGTCTTTTTGAAAACCATTTTTAAAAAGCCTAATTTTTTTTATTTTTTTTTAATATGTTGCAAAAGTAGCAAAACTCTGACTTTTTGGCGAAAATTATATTTTTTTTTCAGAAATCAGTTGAATCAAAACGTCCTGTGAGAAATATTGCTATTAAAATTGAACAGGATCACTTAAAGTTCATTGATTTGGGAAAAGACAAAGAAGGACTAAAGTCTTACTACTGTGGCCAAGAACTTGGTAAGTTTAAAATACTGAAAAAATAATATATATATTTTCTTAATCTATCTGAAACATGTAGTTTTTTTAGATTTTTTTCTTTTCGAATCAAGTCTAGTGAGCCGTAATGGAAAGTTTCAATACACAATGCTACAATAACAATATGTCCCATAAAAAAGAGTGACATTAGTCTGATATTTTACGGCCAAATTGTTTCAGTTATTTATTTGTTTATTGATATGTTTATTTGTTTGCTTGCTTATATGTTCATTAATTTATTAATTTTTGCTCTTTTACTTATTTATTTATTTACTTATTTATTTATTTATTTATTTATTATTTTTTTTATTCATTAATTTAATTACTTATTTAATTTTGTTAACTTTTAAATTGTTTTTATTAGTGTGTAGAATAATTAACTTTATGATGTTAAACAAAGTTAATTATGTTAATTATAATGACAATCATTAAAGGTCATTGAACCAATGATAATTATTTTAAAAATCGAAACAAAATCATAATAAATTTTACTTTAAGTATTGCTTTAAATAAACCCTATCTACTGTTTACATTTTGTTACCTCACTTTCATTTTTAAAACATTTATAGAGAAATGACAACGGTGGTTCTCACCAGAACTTGGTAAAATAAAATCGTGTTTTTTTTAAACAAATCATGCAACTTTGACTAATGTAAAGTAATAATCATTTATTATCTTCACTTAAAATTTCATCAAAACACAAGAATTCGTCTTAAAATGGATAAAAACAAACAACATTAGCAGAAACACGCCGTTTTTGACAGTTTACGCTAATATCACAGTTTTTGTTAACCCTTAGAGCTCCAATGCCCCTAAACAATGATGACGTCATATTTTTCGAAGTAGCAATTTTCAGAAAAAACTTAAAGATTTCTACTATAAGTTCTTTTTCAGCGTTTACAGAACAATAACCGAACGTTGTGATCTGTATTTACAATAGGTCAGAGTTCGGAAAAAAAGCAAAAAAAATATCTTTTAAAAAAGCTTCAGGCTATAAGGGTTAATGGAGTTTATCAAAAAAAACAGAAATCGTTTTAGATGAAAACGAATGTTTTTTCGCGGAAAAACGTTAACATAGACAGTTTCCGCCAATATATCACTATTCCTGTTAAAAACTGTATGTAAAAATTTTTTTTTACGATACAATGGTTTTATAGATGGGTTGCGATTACAGAATGAAAACTCTCTACTCGTTTATACTAACGAAAATAAGTTTAAGTTTAAAATATATGTTTATTTTTTACTTTTGTTAGGAATGGGAGTATTCACTGAAAGGCGGTTTAGGAGGGGCTCTTTTCTGCTAGAGTACCGTGGAGAGAGGATATCAACAGAAGAGGGGGAGAAACGACAAACCTCCTACCAAGACACAAAAAGTTACCTTTACTTCTATAAAAATGGCCGAAAAACAAAATGGTAATGTTTTATTTAAAACTTTAACATGACTACCTTATTTAATAGTATTTAAATTTTTTTTTATTTTTCATCTGATGAATGATATCTTTCGATATGTTATAGATATGAAGTTGAAATTTTTACGGTAGATAGACCTAAATAATGAGCTCTAATTTAGAACAAAAATTAGGATATTATATTAGTCTATTAGTAGCCTAGGTATGCAGGTTAATTTTATTTAACATCAGGTATTAGCTACCTTGCCTTGCATAGCTCTTTACCTCTGCTTATGTTAGATTTCCAAGCTAATAATACTTACGTAGAACTAGTAACTTTAAAAATGAGCTGCTTTATCACAAACTTATGTATTTTTAAAAATAGACTCGCAGCAGTAGTAGTGCCAACCCAGCACTCTATCGTCGGTAAATGAGTACCGAGATCTGTGGTTTTTCCATGGAGGTTGGGAGTTGGTTATAAATCAACCCGTGACCCAGAATGTACATATTTTAGGCCTAAATCAGTCAAAATGAGTGCGAAGAACGGTTTTAACACAAAAAAGCTGTATAACAGTTTTTTATGAATTTTTCTATTGCCAAAAAAATAACGCCTTGACGGATTATTTTGACATCCAGATATCGGAACTTGTTTTATAAGCTGATAAAACATTTATGCAAACCCAAACATACTTTGTGTCAAAGAATTTCCGTGAAAAATGGGTTGAACAGGCGGCTATCACCTGTCTGAAGAATATAGGTCACGTGACGTCACACCTTTTCAAATTTTTCATCTATCTGTTCTTAGATGATTCTTAGGAAAAGTCACCAAGTTTCAACTCTAATAGAAAAAGTGATATTAAAAAATTGATTTGAAAAAACGGTTCACCAACCCCCATCCCCTGGATAAGGTTAAAGAGAAATTCACTTTAGAAACTCTCTAAAAGTTAAAAGTAAGGTATTTCTATAAGTGAGTTTTGTAATATCAGTCCTAACTTTAGTTAGCTTTCATGTCAATCATTATAAATATATTTCAAACTTTCAAACAGTTATTGCTCTTTTCTATTTGCGCAAAACTATCCAAACAAGTAACCTATAAGACGTTTCAATTTTTTTTTAATTTTTTTCTAAAAGTAACAGAATTTAACATATAATTCAAAAAACCTAAATATTGTAAAATCGTGTGGTTTGTATATTTTTTGTGGATTTGAAGAGAAAAAAATTGCTATACTTTACGAATAGATCGAAAAAACTGGTTTCTGGCTGAATTTATAAAATTGATCTTTTTTAAAAACCTTTTTGATTATAAAACCATTCCTATAAAGTGACGTTTTTTATTTTTACAACCCGGGCACAGGTGGGTGGGGATTTTACCCAAGGGTTTTGGCTTTAAAGGGGGGATTCTACCCAGATTACGCACCCCTCCCCCATAACGTAAGAGGTGGGCACAACCAAAATAACCATTTTACCCACTTTTTGCTTTTTTTGCATAATTAATACGTTTTTACACAAATGAGGCTTTACTGTTTGTTTTCATTTATTTAAGATTCAATTTTCAAAACATTATCAAACAGTAATAATTTGTGACGGGGTGGAAATTCGACACAAAAATTGTGCCCTAGGGCTGGGAAAAACACTCCCAACCACAAGCTAATGCTCAGTTTGCTTGCAGGGTGTTGGTACTGAGAAGAACTGAACCGCGTATTAGGGTTAAAATACAGAAAACACATTTTACAATTTTATTTTGACCTTATTTTTGTCAACGCTATGGACTTTGCATTAATTTTTTAGTATTGACGCCACAAATGGAACAGATTCATTATGCAGACTGGTTAATGATGCACCTGTTCCATTTTGCAATGCTGTTATGAGGCCCGTGTATATTAAAGACAAAACTCATCTCTGTCTTTTCGCTATAGAAGATCTGGAGCCTGGGGTAGAACTTCGCTATGATTATGGAGCAAATGCTAAAGAACTTTGGTGGAGAGATGAAGTAAGTAATAAAATCCATGTTTAACTTTTCGCATTGGTAATTTGACTGACTTTTCAATAGACATTATTATGTACATCTTAGCACAGCCGTCCAAAAGACGTGAAACAATTTGAAGTGAATAAAAGTTATAAATTAAAAAAAAAAACGGTTTTACTAAAAATTTTGAGAATATCTGTGCAAAGAACTGCCGCTTAAAGGGAGTGAACACTATAAAATCATGTTGGTTTGCATTTCCAAAATAAGTTAAGACAACTAATAACTTTTATTTTGTTCAAACTTGCATGGGTCAACAAACATTTTATTTTTCCAAGCTCTGGTGTAAAACAAAACCTCAATTTTCCTAAGAGTCTTTATATTGTGAAAATGATGTGACTAAGTTCAACAATAGATACAATTAATTATAAATAATTTTAGAGTAAAATTTATGTTTGAATGTTTAAATAATTTGTGTACCTTAGGGGTACTAATTTTCGCGGGTATTTTTTTTCGCGAGTAAAAAAAAATCGTGTTTCGCTGGTATTTATTTTCGCGAATGAGCAGTTTTGGAAATTTTTTGCAGGTATTTATTTTCGCGAATGCCTATTATTATGAACTTTTTCAGGTATTTATTCCCTATTTAAAGTAATTCAACCAAGCTTTTAGACATTATACATTCACTAAAATCAAAAAACAAACACACAAAATGTTTTTTATAGTTTTATATCCACCAAAAAGACAAGAAAAATAAAAATATTTTTCGCGGATATTTATTTTCATGAATGGTCTTTTAAAACTTTTTTCGCGGGTATTTATTTTCGCGAATCGTCTATTAAAACTTTTTTCGCGGGTATTTAATTTCGCGAAACCGTCGAAATTCGCAAAAATTCGCGAAAATTTGTACCTGCGAAAATTAGTACCCCTAAGGTAGCTTCAATGATCTCAATAATAGTCATTATAATATATGCTAATTTATTATAGAATAAACTAATACTTTAATTTATATGCTAATGCATTAATTAAAACAGGGTTGCCTTTTCACAAAACATGTAAACTTAGTATAAATGTTATGATACTATTATTTTTTTTATTCTGCACAGTAACAAATACAGTTCTAAAGTAGCTGACATCACTACAGTTTGAATAGACATTTTGTTTTAAAAGAAAATTTTAATTTGCAAAAATGGACAAGAAGCACTAAGATCAAAGTTCATTGTAAATAAAATAAAAAGACTAGTAGTAAGGTTCATTCATACCTTTTATATATATATTTTTAATACTGTATTCATGGATGGATTTTATCACTTTGTAAAATTAAATGAATGCCCTGAAACTGCTAATTGGTTAGTGCTGCTTTTCAAAGTTTAGTACTTTTTAAATAAACGTTTGTTTGATATATAAATTTTCTTTCCAAACAAAAAAAATATTTATTTAAATTTAACCATGTTAGGTATAATGATCATTTTTATGTTTTATTGTAGTTTTTAGGTAAAAAAAGTTAATTTTATTATTCAGAGGTTAATTTTTGTCTTAAAAAAGTTTCTAAGCTCACAAAATATTTTTACTGACTTTTCAGCGGACAAATATTTAGAATAAAATATAGCAAAATTTTTTGTTTTAATAGGATATGTCAAATTTGAAGCCAAGACTGTTGAAAGAAATTTTGGATTCACCCAACCTTAGAAACGAGGTAATTCTTATTATTCTTATTATTTCTCGTGTTATCTTTAATTATCACTCCCCATAACATTGTTGTCGAACGGGGCTGTTAGCCCACGAAATTTGCGTTTTCGTTAAATTGGTTTTGCTAACGTATAAACTGTTATTATTTTCAACATCGTACAAGAAAATTTTAAAAGTTCCAAATATTAATCTTGAATTAAACGTTTTATTAGTAGTTTTGACTTGAGCAAGAAAGCCAAAAACCTTTTTCAATTTTTGATGGTAAAACCACTGGTTTTTAAAAAACTTTACTTAAAATTGTTCAACTTTTAACTTTGCAAACAAAATGCAAGTCCAAGGAAATCTTTTAAAACAACATAAAACAAGCGTTGTTTGAAAAAACATGTTTTAAGTTTACCTATGCAGACTATTGCATAATCTTAAGCAAAAGTTCCTGTTATGTTATTTAGCGAAGTCCCGCGGCAGAAAAAAAGTATTTAAATATCAGACTATCTGGATAGTCTAGTGGGTGTAAAGTAACACACTTTACACTTTATTGTTTGGCTCAACCTCAATATATGCTTAGCCTATTGAAAAATCTGACTCAGTCTAGAACATGCTTAAATGATATTTTCTTTTTGGGTCAAACAAAAACATGGGGTACCCCATTAGGGTAGTACTTGGAGGTAGTACAAATACTTTACAGGGCAGATTTTAAAACTAGACTGTATCAAACATACGCTAAATTAGTCTTCGGTTTTACAAGAAATCTGGTCAGGTCATTTTTAAATCATTCTACTCAAATCGACAAATTTTAAAATTCTACTCGGAAAACTCCAACCCAGAAAACTCCCACCTGAAAAACTTCCACCGGAACGTTCTCACCCTGAAAATTCCAACCCAGATAAATTCCCGCTTGGAAAATTCCCACCCATATTTTAAAAAAAAGGTGTTTTTCATTTCATGAAAACAAAATCTTCCTGGTCAAATATGCTGGGCAAGTATCTGACAAGGGGTATATATTTTATATCTGGTTATTAGAATTTTACGGCGGCTGAGAAATTTAGTTAATAAGTGGTAGTGAGTTTACACTACGTCAGAACCAGGTAAATATGTCGAAAGGTATTATATCTTGTATTGGGACCGAACCTTCTTAAAAAACAATAATTAAAGCGTGAAAACTTATTATGAGCGTTGTTGTAGTTTTTTGTCTTAAAATTCTTTTACCAATTTAAAATGTAGTTACTTAATTAAAAAAGTTGGGATTCCAGGTGTGAAAAATATTCTGGATAAGAATTTTTCTGGAAAGAAATTTTTTTAAATAAGATTAAAATTGTTAAAATAGCCAAAAAATTACTCCGACGGTGTAAAATTTTGCGCATGAATTGTGCCTCAGAGTATTTCCCTCTCCTTGGGATGACTCTCAGAAAAGTTTGAACCGCACTTGGCATCTTTCTTAAAAAAAAGACTGGTAAAACTCAGTCTCATTTTTTTCTTTGACGTTTAAAACTGTAATTATACAATTGCTTAGGTAAATTATGAATTTTCCGGGTGGGAAATTACAGTGGTGGGAATTTTCCGTGGTGGAAATTTTCCTAGAACACTTAGTAATGTTGCTTATAAAGGTATTGCTTTAATATTATTTATTATTCTTATTTATTAAAAAAAAAAATATAGTTTATTGTTACTTTCCTTAGTTATAAAAGTCTGGAATACGGTTTTTCAATTTTTTGGTCCAATATCAGTCAATCTGCTCTAATTTTTGCTCTAAATATTTGTATAAAGTCATCATAATGGATGTTTTGAGGGTTAATGTTGTGTTTCAATCAATTTTCGGATAAACTCCGCGTTTATTTAGTGGTTGTTTAAAAGTTGGGTGTTTATTAAAGGGAGGCGTTTTTTAGACGTTAGCGTTTTTTTTCGAGAAAATATAGTCGTTTCTTCAGTATTGTATTTTAATGTATTATTAAGTTTAATGCACTTATTAAGTTTATTTCCTTTTAAAAAATACACAGGACAATATCAACTTTAAATCATTACTTGGTCATCTGATACTTTCAAAATTTAGTTGAAATGTTATAACTGCTGCTTTGTAACCACACAATTAGAACTCAATAAGCTAAACATTGTTTGCATGTAACCTTAGGATACGAAGGCAAATGAAACATTAGCGTTTTCACCAGTGCCCGGGGGTGGGGTGGGTACAGGAAAGAGTTTAACTGCGCATTATTTCTATTATATCATTTTATATTAATATGTGGCTCAGAGTTTTAATATA
>JAUOBW010229211.1:0-12415 GCA_032360285.1 Lepidozona retiporosa | reverse complement strand
ATGCTAGTGCAAGTCTGATCAAAAGCAGATATAAATTCAGTAAATTGGTCATCAGTTTGATTGGGAGACCTGTAAAACCAATGTTACTAAGGCAGTTACTGATCTCAAGGAGGCTGTGGGCATATTTGTTAAGGAAGTCTCAAGGAGACTGTGGTTAATGCTGAATCAAAATAAGATATTGGCATTCTTAATAAAGAAGTCAATGAGTTCAAATGTGAATTAAATAAGAAGATTGATAATATTCAAAAATAGTTAATTAGTAAATTAAGTATAGAGCAAGATGATGGTGTTAAAAATAACATAGCATTTATTAGAAAACAATAGAATTATGTTTCATAATCAAATAAATGTTGCAGCACATGTTAGCAAGTCACTATCTGCAGCCAAAATGTTTGATTCTATACTTTGTTATACCACAATCTGATGAAATTATACAGAAGGTTATTAAATTCAACAATGATGAAGTCATTATAAAATGTTCCAATAATGAGATCTCTGCAAAGTAAAGTATGCCAGTGTGACTTACAATGTTTATTCATCATGTTATGGAGCATTAACAAAAGGTTTTGGCATACTGATATACTATACTGATGTTCGAAATGAGAAGATAACCATGGATGATGAAACAGGTAATCGTCTGTTTATAAAGGTTGTCTCTCATGATAAATCATACAATAACAACCCAGACAAAGTCAACATATTCATTGGATGGAATACAACTAAGACAATAATAACACTGAACGATAAACTATATGATGTTCATCATAAATATTATGCCTAACAATGTTAAACCTAAAGTAATTGTTAAGAATCGTGTATCGAATGCAAATGATGTTAATGAACTCATCACTATAGTTCATTATGGTAATGAGAATGTTCATGTTTTTATTATACAAAAAAGTTGCTGCATCAGAGGCTTATAAAT
This sequence comes from Lepidozona retiporosa, assembly GCA_032360285.1. Classification (NCBI taxonomy): domain Eukaryota; kingdom Metazoa; phylum Mollusca; class Polyplacophora; order Chitonida; family Ischnochitonidae; genus Lepidozona; species Lepidozona retiporosa. Next base: position 11,490 of record JAUOBW010229211.1, on the reverse strand, counting down.
TCTACTGAAACACACAACTCCATCATAAGGAAAGTTTTCAAACAGTCAAGCGAGAATCTGGCCTTAAATGGATTGGAATCAAAAATAGTTACAGGTATGAGAGCAGACCATGACACTTAAGTGGACTTAGACGACGAGCAAACACTGAAATGAAGAGAAACTGTGGATGCCAGATTATTACAACTCCAGACATCAGTATTACCCCTTTAAAGAAATTCACAAATGGCAACTGCGAGTTTTTAATTGCTAAAATTCTAATATTAAACACCATCAGATAACAACTTCTTAATTAAAAAATACAAGGAAGTAATGTTCGAGGTAAATAAATACCGAAATTCCATAGAAAATGAGGAAAATGAAGCAAACTTTGGTCCACATGCAGTATTATGGCACAAGGGGGAGATGGAATATCTGTAAACTGTGTAGAAGGGCAAACTGCTGAGAAAAAAAGCTTACCAACAAAACCAACAAAAATACCCCCAAAAAAAGAAAACATGCAATATTTCATAGCACCGTTTTCGAGAAAATTGTATTTTTCCAGAAACGAGAATTTTCAACAGATATCCATATGGTTCAAAAGAAGCCTATTATATTTTAGCATCTAACAGCATACAAAATTTAAAAAAATTTAACCAAACAGTTTTCGAGATAATTGATATTTTTTTTTATTACATTCCAGAATGAAAAGAGCTTTAGTAAATATCATCTTCATTATTTTAACAAAAATTTATCTTTTTAAAGGAAATATCCTGAAGATGTCTGAGTATATGACGGCTATGTACGGCTCTTAAAACTATCGAGCGGTGTGAAAGACTTTGTGAGGGTTTAACCTATTTTTAAAAATGACTAACCAACAAATCCTGCATATCCTGTTCTTTTGTAGCCAGACGCATAACAAGAACATTTTCTCTTCGAGATGACTCTTGCTGCTGAAGCTTTAGTTTTTCATCTAATGGTTTTGAAGTCTCTTCTATAAACAACAGCAAAATAAACTAATGACTAAAGGACAATAAGCTAAGGTGATATTTCATTTCAATATGAATATTAAAATTGTTGCTTGTATGTCAGCCAGTTTGAAAAAAATACATGCTCAAAAGGACCTGAATAACTTTTTTGAAAACAGTTACATAATACACCCAAAATTTGTTATAAGACTAAATAATGGGAATGTAATTCAGGCCATGTCATGACTGTATAAATGGAGAACAAGGCCTGTTGTGATCTAGTTTTTAATAATATAATAGACATGTGTGTCTGTATGCGAAATGTTATAACGAAGATATAACCAATGATACCAAAATAAAAACAATTACATCATGTTTGTTGTTGCTGTGAAAGTTTCACGAAGGTATTTTGGTTGCAAGTTAACATTTTCAACTTTTTATGGATTTACATATTTAATTAATAATTACCGCATCCCGCATTGAAATCTTTGACGATGACGATGAGCAAACAATTATGTTGCCTTAATGAGGATACTGATTGATACCTGAGAATAGTGCTGTTGACAATTCGGTATTTTCAACCTTGCTGTAAAGCTTGGTGTTACATTGCATTTATTTTAATTCCAACCCCCTTGGATTATTGTTTAGTTTCACCCATTGCTTGATTAACGATATAATAGAGTTCAGGGATGGTTAGAAGCAATTGGAATGGATGCAGTGACTTACAATAGGGATAAATTATTATTTTTGTTTGCAGATATTTCTTTAATACAATCATTAGGCGTTGACCAGTTGAGGGTTGTTTAGTGAAGAGATGTTACATAAAATAGGGGTTCAGGCCATGTCATGACTGCACACCCACGCACAAAAGCGCACCCCAACTTAAAGTGTTAAATAGAGAAGATGCCCCTGGGCGTTCAATGAATCACTCTCGCAAGATTTACTCATTAAAAGGTCTGAGGGTTTCCAGTTTGGCACTAGGAAACAGTGTTATTAAATTTATGTGCTTGGTTTTCTAATATAAATAAATACAGTTGGTTCATGTTTTCTATATAAATGGATACTCTGTTTATTATTTTATAAATAAACACTTCTGGGGTTTTACTGGTTAGATAAATCGTATTACACATAAAGTATCAACTAAATACAGTATTGTGGTATGTGAAAAGGTTTCACTGATGGTATATAATAATATTCTATAACCTTTATTTAATATATCACTTTTTGACTAAAAATATGACTGGCTTAAGCAGTATAAAGTGATATTATCCCATTTTTATTTGTGACTTATAGGAAAATTAATGGTGGGCATAAGTGAATTATTGTATGGAGAACAATTCTTATTTTCATATTTATATTCTGTTTATTTAAAAAAAAATTGTAGAGCAAATATATTTTTGATTCCTGAAACAACATCTTCTCTTAGCATATCTTTTTTTAAATTGACCTACTATAAGTCCAATATAGACTCTGTCTGGTTTATTGGGAATCAATGCAATACATTTATGAAAATTATGTTGCTGGCTCTATATCTAGCTATCTATTATAATAATTGGATGAAATTAATTATTGTAGAAATGTTTGATACCACTAAGTCAACCGACCCTTTGAGTTCAAAGGTTGTCTTTAATATATTAGTAGAATATTTTCACTTGCTTACTAGATGTCTAACCAAAATTTAATGGCAATTTAGGTTTGACATTGGTATTAATTAATTTTATAAAGCTAATAAATTCTCAGATATCTGTAAAAAGTATAAAATCATCTGAAATATTGACCATGATAAACTCTAAAAGAAAAAACTAAATTATTGATAATATAAATAATAACTACTTTTATTCAAACTTGTTTTCTATTTAAACTTGAATTTAATAGTAAGTGCTCAGCTTTTATACTCGTCTATTTAGACTTTGACTAAATTTATGTATCCATAAAGGGCTTTTAATGTCAATAGGTATTATAAATTTCTGTATGTTGAACTCAATACAGTCAATCTGCAATTGAGAGTTTTACATGATTGGGCATGCTGTCCATCAGATGAAGAATTCAATAGTGTTCTTTGAAACAGGTTTATAAGTGACGAGGGTCTGTCCGACATGACATGACTCACATTGGGGACAAAAAATGTGGTATATAACCCACTTCGATAACTCTTATCAATAGTTTGTTTCAAATTTAGTAATCCAGATTTTAGATTAAGGATTGTTAATACCATCTTACAATGTGTGTTGCATTTATGTATTGTTCTAAAATAATCAGAATTATTTGTTTGTTTTAGGAGTCAGTACTTGAAGGTCGGCATACTGTAGCCTTTTACATGATTCAATTAGAACGCCATCTTGATCCACTATTGCGTCAAAAGAATCCACCAAAGAAGTTGTTTAAAGGGCTTGTACCAATAGATAATTTTTTAACCTCACTGGAAATTGATATTCGATCAAACCCTAATGCTACGTAAGATTTTTTTACTAGATTGACTATTGTACCTTCATCTATGCTGATAGGGTGGTTCTACAAAATCACCCTTGTTTGGTTTTTCGTTGGCTAAAACCGTTGATTATTCTGTCTTAAATTTTGCGTGATGATAAAGGGCCATAAGGGCAAACAAATGTCAGATCTTTCGGAAGTACTCTCATTTTAGTATTAGTCTAAATTTGCCCAAAACCTACATTTCAGGCCTAATATTTCAAAACATCAAAATATTATGCATATGTTTTGCAATCATTTATTTAAAACAAGGCTTAAATCAGCAACCAATATGAATAATAATAAACTTTTTACCCTGCAACCAATAACTACCTGGTGATGGAGATATTAAGTGTCAAACAAAACGTCATTCTAGAGCCCTCACCCCCTTAAGAGGCATTTTGAGACCGACAACTTCAAATAGTTGGGTCTGTAAATTGCCTGATTTTTGGCTCAATGGAAGTATATTATCCAAATATGAAAATATGAGGGTCCAATTATTATCCATTCAAAAGTTATGGTTCTCTGAATTTTGCAGGTTTTAGAAAAAATGTGAAATACACTAGTGCCGTATGAAAAAGTTGTATTTTCAAATTCAAACTGAATAAGCAAAGTGTTTGACATTTTTTTCAAGGAACTAAAATTATGAACCATGAACTTTTGTTTTTGATTTAGTTAGTACCAAAGTTGAAGTTTCATCTCTATTAAATGATTTCTGAAACTATGTTAACACGTTGAGTTATTTGCTCCTAAACTACGGCTAATTTAGGGGTTTAACGGTCCCGAAGGTAGTTTTGGGCAATAACTCTGTATCGTGAATTTTTTTTTCAGATATTGCATATTTTTTTTCATTGTTAACACATAGTCCTCAAATACATAAAAATTATCATATTTAAGTCAAAATATTTAGTGAAAATTTACTTGGAAAACGCTGTTTCGTTCTTTGCATATGTCACTCGGAGTGGTTTTGAGCAATGGAAACTAAATGAAAAATTGATTTTTGAATTTGCTCATTCAGCTAGATGTAAAGGTCACAATATTTTTAGTTCCATAAAAAAGTCCTTACACTTTGTTTAGTTAGTTTAAATTTTACAGGAATTTAAAAATACGACTTTTGCATATGGCACTTGTGTATTTTCGCATTTTTTCTAAAACCTGCAATATTCAAAGAACCATAACTTTTGATTGGCTAATAATTGGACCATCATATTTTTAGGTTTTCTTATCTGGATTATATACTTCCATTGAGCCAAAAATCAGAGAATACTAAAGACCCAACTATTTGAATTTATCAGAAATGACGGAAATGCCTCTTAAAAACGTCACAATTTTTCACAGAATCTATTTCAAGTCAAGGACTTTTCACTTTTTGTCACACCAAAAACATCACAGTCTTGAAACTACCCCATTGCCAACCCTAACCACTTCCACCATCTTAAACATCATAATTACATTTTACGTGACACAAGTTTGAACTACGTGACCCCTACAAATTTTGCAGTCCCGTACTTCCTACTATAATTCATAATATCTTAATCTTCATCTATCTCATATGTAAATCTTCATGTAACATTACTAACACAATTATTGCTCTGATATAAAGCTACAAAGTTAAAAATGAACATATCTTAACTTGATGATCTTTCTTTTTTTTAGTTGGTTACGTGATTTTCTGGAGCAACCAAACTGTGGTCATGTGCTTCTGCTGCGTTTATTAAAAATGTTGCAAGACCAGTCTAATCGTATGTTAACTGCTGAAAAGACAAACACTAGATCAAGGAAACGTGACAGTGTTACTGCAAAAGAACCAGTAGGTTATTTGTTGGTTTAAATATTTAGGTTATATCTACACTGGATTTATATGCCACTTAAAAAGGGATTCCTACTTGACAAGTTGTCTGAGAAGTTTTTTATTCCGTGTAAAGTTCTTTAACGGCCATGGGGAGTTTGATGATGCCAAAAGGCTTTTATCACTCGAGTTGGTAAACCACTGTGATTTTTACCTAAAAAGATATAGGGATAATTAACCCTATTTGTACCAGGGGGGGGGCTAAATTAGCCCTCCAAAGATTTTTTTCAAATATTTCTGTAACGAAGAGTGCTATGGAAATTTCTTTTGCCGACCTTTCCTAAAAATGTTTGTAGGTTATAAATTGTAAAAAAAGATTTCGATGTTGTTTACTTTAGGGTGACGTCAATATTTGCAAAAATTACAAAATTTTCTCATTTTTTTTTACAAAATGACCTAATTCGCGAATCAAAAATTGATTTTAAGGAGTGTGACCTCACAAACTTCCCCACCACAAAAATAGAAATTTTGCTTAAACTTAATTTTAATAGCAAAATATTATCCATTAAAAATTCAAGTTTCGAGGATATTAGTTACAATGGCTAAAAGTACCATTTTTTACACATTGACGTCATCAAAAGATTGGTCTACAATTATGAAAAATGTCCGGGTGTTTGAATGTTTGAAATATGTTCAATTTTTTAAGACATATGTGTTAAGTTTCACAAAAGAAAAACACTAAAATATTTTAAGATGATATTTAACGTTCAGAATATTTGTGTTATTACGAAAAAACGTAGGTTTTTATTAAAAAAATATATCCATAAAATAAGATACTTTAACTACAAAATTATTACATAATATTTCATGCTAATGCAATTCAATTTTTCAAGTAAATAGTTGACGCAAGGTGTTCAAATATGCAGATTTAGTTGCAATTAAAAACTTTGCATCAACTAATAACTTGAAGAATTTTTTTTTGAATATCTCTGGAACGGCTCAATATTTTTGCTCAATTACTAAAATTTATAGACATACATAGACCATATGATGACGTCAACACTATTTCTGACACATGGTTGATGTCATAAAATACAGAACATTATGTAATATACACATATGTCACGCGGTGATTTTGCTAACGTCATCAATTGCCTTCTGTGATCAACGTCTACCATTTGTCAAAGTTTCAACTTCATATCTAGCCTGGATATCGAGATAGACCAAAATCATATAATTTACAAAATCGTTCTATAAAGTACACACATGTTACACCACGAAAGTGCTGTTGTTATCAATTGTTATCTTTCATCAAGGTCTATCATGAGTGAACGTTATTCTTCCATTGTAACGTTTTTTTTTTGTGTTTAGAATGAAGAACATTTATGCTTGCTATGTTTAAAAGCAATTACTAGGAATAAGGTGAGAATAACAAGTAGGTTTCAACCGCTATCAGACCATATAGAGCGTTATTGGGGACATTTTGGGGAAATAAGTACCTAGTCCCTACATTTGTCCCTGCCACTTCAGTATTTAGGTGTTTTTAATAGTTTGGTTTTTTAGATATTTTTATTTTTTTTATTTGGATTTTAACTGTAATTTTTACTTTTTTATTTTGTGGCAATACAACCTACCTAACCTATGACGTGACGTGGCAAAACTGTATCAAGAATGTCATTATAACTTGTTTTAAGCCTCGTTAAATTGTTTTATCATCCCACCTTAGGATGACCCCTGGGTATCCACCAGAATTTTGTTCTGAGCCTATGTGTGTCTAGGAGATATGTAGGTACACATTTACCGTGGAAAAAATCATTATTGGGTTGGCTTTGTTTGCCTAACATAGTCAATGTGCCTATACTGATCCAATAGAAATAGACGGGAGAGTAAAAGCGGCTCAACATTCTTCAATATAAGAACATCTACCTCGACGAGTGGTGGTTAGGAAATCTCTAACATAAACGAGATGTTATGTTATAAATTATAATTGAGGGCCCCATTGAAACATATATTATGCTGAAACTTTATATTATATTGGGATTTAAGATTTTTAGCCATTCAATTCAATTTTCATAATCTAGAAGGCTAACATTTGATCCGAAGGCATATAAATGATGAATTATTTTTATAAAGAAATTAACATGTTATTTTAGATATATTGAGTAATATTTGAAATTTTGTTTTAACGTTTAAATTGAAATCTGTTTTCTATGCTTAATTTTCAGGTGTTCATACACCACCTAGCATACCTTTATTTTTGAAAATATCAGAGAAAAACTGGAAAACATATTTCATGAGCTACTAAAGTTTTTTAGTGATTTTAAATTGGTGATTTTAACAAGCTTATAAATAACCTTTTTTCTAATTTTAATAATGATTTTTTTGTATTCATTTTTTACTGCTTTCAAAAATTCTTCAATGTATATATTTTTTTAGTATGGATTTGTTTGGGTGTTGTCAGCGCCTCGCAGTCTTTCTATAATGTGTTGGTGTTTACGATTATCAATGGTAAAAACGAAGATAGCAGTATTAAAAGTGAGTATTCACCCAACAGACAAACAATCTGGACTTGGTGTGGCCGAAATAGAAATACGCAATTCTTTATGTCTTTGAAACGAACTATTAGGCCTATCGTTTCTAATGAGGAGATGACTTGTTTTACATGAAATTAATAATTCATGCCTAAAATTCAAAATCTCGAAAGGAAATATCAGAAGGATTGTAACTTTATTTTATGCTATAAAGCTATCCTATACGGATTTATCATATTTTAAACTTATCTCAAAAGGATTATAGATAAACAATAAAAAAACAATCTGTGTATATTAGTCTGGGTCCAAATGTTCCGATATTAGCTCCCGTGTGTACAGACTTGTTAAGAGCAATTTTATTTTTGAAATGCATTGTTTAGGTCATTTAAAAAAATAATGTACCCGGTTGACAATTTTATTTTCGCCCCAGTGCCCCAAATTGGACACATTTACGGTGCCCCGATTTTTACAGGAGAAAATATTTTTTTATTAAAAAAATTTGTCAAGTGATGTTTTTCTGGTACAGAATTTGACGCTGATCATTTTTGGCTTTAGAAACTTATGCTGAAAATGAGTGGTTCTCGAGTTATCGACGATCAAATATTTTGTCATGTGACAAAAAAATAATATTTTTTTGCTCAAAAACATTCAAAGTGATGTTTTTCTGAATCAGAATTTACCGCTGCAAAACATTCTTGTTCGGCAAAAATCACAAAAAAGTACAGTTCTCGAGATATAACGAAATTAAAATAAGGTCACGTGACTAATATTTTGCTAAGAAAAAAAAGATTTTTTTTCTCCAAATATATTTGAAGTAATGTTTCCCTAAACCTAAATTTGACGCTGAGCATTTTTCACATCAGAAGTTTAAGCTGAAAATGAATATTTTTCAAGTTATTGTAGTCACGTGACCATATTTTTACCCAAATCTTGAATATTTAATAACTCAAGAACAGCTCGTTTTTGAGATTTTCGCCGAACAAGAACGTTTTTCAGCGTTAAATTCTGATTTAGAAAAACATCACTTCGAAGGTTTTTGAGCAAAAAAATATTTTTTTTTTGTCACATGATAAAATATTTGATCGTCGATAACTCGAGAACCACTCATTTTCAGCATAAGATTCTAAAGCCAAAAATGATCAGCGTCAAATTCTGTACCAGAAAAATATCACTTGAGAAATTTTTGAAGAAAAAATATTTTTCTCATGCAAAACTTGGGGCACCGTAAATGTGCCCCATTTGGGGCAACGGGGCAAAAAAAATTGTCACCCTGGTACATTATTTTTTAAATTATATACCTAAATAATGCATTTCAAAAATAAAATTGCTTTTAAAAAGTCTGTGCACACGGGAGCTAATATCTGAACATTTATTGGACCCAGACTAGTACCTCAAACCACAGAGTCGTTTAAATATATATAATCCTTATTTGCTGTAGCAATAAAGAAAAAGAAATTGAAAACTCAACATCAAACTCATATTTATTACCACTCCAATCAAGAAATTAACCTGATTAATAAATATTTCCTTTGCCAGAGTGAATTACTTATTGCTGAGAGATATGATATGTTTCCATATCAATCAGCCACTTACATCCAACCTCACTGAGTTCCCCTCCATTACCACAACCTTGCACAGTTAATCGTTGTATATTCCTGCTATATTTTGTCTGTTCGTTACCCTGTTACTCATAGTTCTGTTTGTCCTGTACCTCGTTACGTAACCTAACGCAACATTTTATCCATCAATGTAAATAGCCTCCTACCAAAAATTAGCAAACTTTGACTTATTGGAAGTCAAACAAACTTAGCTGTGTTAGGGCTGTCAGAAACCAAACTTGATGAGTCAGCTTTAGCTCTTTTAGCACACAGGGATTTTGGTTAACACAATTATAGAATTATTTTTGCTAACACAATAATAGAAATAGGGCACACCTTCAAAAACAGATATAAAAGCTGTAAAATTCATATAATCGGAATATTGCCTAGAGATTGTCAAGACACTCGCCATACTCAGTTAAAAAGAATCGAGGTCAACAACATTCTAAAATTTCATTGTCAACGTCAAGAATTTAATTTTATCGACGTATCTATTTTTAACGGAAATACTCCCACGTCAATAAAGGACCAATTTTATCACGATCGCCTCCACTTGAATGACAATGGAAATGCAATTTTAAAGCAAATGATTTTTGGCTCATTCAATCATCAAATCAAGTCATCATGCCCAATCCAATCTTTTCCAAGCTCATTACCCCTGAGCGATGGCTATGCTATCGGTCAGAGTGAATATCTTGGAAAAGGATGGGGAGGACCACCATCATCATCAACATATGATGACTCACCCCTCTTATCACCACCATCTAATTCCTTTACATCCCATTTCCCTCTTCTGCCTCAACCTCTTCCATACATTCCTCATACTAACTTAGCTAGTCGTATCGTTGGTAATCGTGTTATTCATCCATATTACCAGCAACGTCTGGCTACTTCCTCTTCTGACTGTCATCTCACTGGGTCTAAACTTATCTCTTTGGGTAAAACGGCTAATAACTTCACTCAAAACACAAGTGTTTTGAGTAAGCCCGTTAGGCGTTTTGCCACTCACACTGTGCCTCTTGAGAAGAGTAGTAAACCTAAGCGTCCCAAGTGGCTAAGGTGTGAGTATGTTCACAAACCACCACCATCCTTGCCAAGTTACATCCGCCTGCGTTCTGGAATTAACCATGGTAGCCATCCTAAGGTTTTTCCTAAGAGGGCTGCCAGAGTTAAACCCACAAAGCGGGTTGAATGTAACGTTACCCCCATTTTTCCGGCACCATCACAACCTTTTGTGTCATCAATAATTTGTTTTATTATTTCATTAAATGTCTTAATTTATAATTCAATTAATAGTTTATTTGTATATATATGTTTACTAATTTATAGAATTCATTCATTTTTTTTATCCTTTAATTTTGTAAATTTGTTTAACTATTTTTCATATTTTATATCTTGTAATTTAGTACTTTTTTTCAATTATTTAGCATTTTTTCTTTTAATTATTTATAGTAGGGTTGATTTTAGTATTCATTGTAAATTTTATAATTCTGAAGTGGCAGACTCGTCTAGCCATATTTCATCTAGGTTAACAAATTTAAGTAAAGGAGTCATTGACCTTAAGAGTCATAGCACTCCATATACACTTTTGTTTCGTTGTTTTTTATTTTTTGTTTTTACACTAATTAAGTGGGTATCTAAAACTGTTTCATCAAGGTATTCTTTCAGTAAAAATAGATTATTTTTCCTAAAAACATCAAAAAATAGGAAAAAGCCAAAATCGTGCTTGATTATTCCTAAACTTACTTTAATTCTCCTAATTTTCCTAGCTAACTTTTCATCTGTGCAAATTCAAAAGCAGAGCAAAAGGGACCTAATTTCTATTGGCCCTTACATGGAGGAGAATTTTCGAATTCATAATGCTATTCACGAAGAGTTTCTATGCAACCAACTTCAACTCTTCGCTCTTACAAAGTTAAAACTAAGGTCTCACAGCAATTTTTACAAATTTATATTGTTATTGTCAGGAGATATTCATTTAAACCCAGGACCTACAAATCCTTGCAAAATTTGCCTCAAAACTGTCTCCATTAGACATAAAGTTATTTATTGTGATGTTTGTGAATTTTGGACACACAAAAAGTGTTGTAACATTTCAGAATTCGAATATAAGAACCTGAAGGAACACCCAGGTACAAGTTTTAATTGTGCAAATTGCCAAA
>JAUOBW010229100.1:0-12417 GCA_032360285.1 Lepidozona retiporosa | reverse complement strand
GGCTTAAACGAGGTCTGTTTCGGCTTAAACGAGGTCTGTTTCGGCTTAAATACTTTCCAAATTATCTCACGATTTACCTTTTTCAAAGATTTGTAGACCTCTGTCATTAGCACCCTGAGGTGCAAAACATGAATGGTGGAACCCTTATTTTGTACTAGCAATTCTGCCATATCTAAAGTAAAGTCATTTGAGACTGCACGGATAGCCATTTTATGGATTCTGTTGATAAGTTTCATTTGCCACTAAAGAGTTTAACTTAAACCATTTAATAACTCCATGAATATCAGTGTCAAGTTTAGACACCACGTTATCAAATAAATGCAGATAAATGATTTTTGGATAAATAAAAATATGTCGTTTAAAAATATATTAAATTAAAATAGGCCTATAACAGATCCTTGGGGAACTCCAAGTAAAACTTCCAGCCAAGAGCTGAAAGTCGATTTGACTCAGACTCTGTTTCTCATCACTCGAATAGTTGTATAAGAAACTGAGGGATTTATGTGATAGGCCATAAACCACTAATTTTGCAATGAGTAGATCATGCTGAACACATTCATAGGCTTTTGATAAATTTGATAAGTACGGTACCTATTACCCCTTTAGTATCTAAGCATTTCTGCCATTTTTAAGCAGTCTAATGAGTCTAATGAGTGAGTGTTGGGTACTTACGATGTACCGCAGGATATGAGCATTATAGGTCAAGGATCATCGAGTACTCCCCCATTTTTTGTTTTTCTGAATATTTAACAACTAAGGTCCGATTTACTCGTGGGCTAGCATTTCCTGGCACAACAATGTTTCTGTGGCTCCTAAATATATCATTGCTGAATTCATCGATACATATTTTTGGTTTTGCTTCTGATTTTTTCGATTGTGTTTATATTCTGTTAGATTTATATTCATTATTACCATTCTGTGGTCAGTGTTAAATCCTTCATACGATCTGGAGTTTGTCACGAGATGTTGAATATGTTTCTGTACGAAGTCTATTTGATTTGAGATTGTGTTTCGAATCCAGAATGATGTTTAGAATCATTGTTTTAAACACTAAACACATTTCTTAGATATTTGTCAGCATAACTTCCCCTTTACAACGAGCTATATATTTTTTTAATTTGGAAGAGTCGAATGTTTTTCTGCCAAATTGATTACGTCATTCTTTCAAAGATATTTACTTTTAACTCGAGAACCGTTATTCTTAACACTAGACATCTTCCTTAGCTATTGATCAGCATAAACTATAAATTGTTAAATTGGAAGAGTTGAAATTATTTATGTCGAATTGATGACGTCATTATTTAAGACAGATTTAATTATAACTCGAGAACCACTGCTTTAAAAACCGAACACCTTTCCTAGCTATATATAGATCAGCATAAAGTTCTCTCAATGACCTCAAGTTACTTCGGCATGATTACGAAACGATTTACCCCTCTATTTCTGTTACTTCAGCATGATTACGAAGCGATGTACCCCTCTATTTCTGTTACTTCGGCATGATTACGAAACGATTTACCCCTCTATTTCTGTTACTTCAGCATGATTACGAAACGATGTACCCCTCTATTTCTGTTACATCAGCATGATTACGAAACGATTTACCCCTCTAATTCTGTTACTTCAGCATGATTACGAAACGATGTACCCCTCTATTTCTGTTACTGCAGCATGATTACGAAACAATGTACCCCTCTATTTCTGTTACTTCAGCATGATTACGAAACGATGTACCCCTCTATTTCTGTTACTTCAGCATGATTACGAAACGATGTACCCCTCTATTTAAGTTACTTCAGCATGATTACGAAACGATGTACCCCTCTATTTCTGTTACTTCAGCATGATTACGAAACGATGTACGCCTCTATTTCTGTTACTACAGCATGATTACGAAAGGATGTACCCCTCTATTTAAGTTACTTCGGCATGATTACGAAACGATTTACCCCTCTATTTCTGTTTTTGGACTAAGTTCAAGATTCATAGATTGTTACAGCCTATACCCCGCCTAACACACATGGCACGTGTGAAACCATCATAATTGACAGTATAATTAATGCTTTACGATACACCAAACCTGTCTGATTTTAGTAATTGAGTAATTTTCATTAAAATACCCAGGGTTTTTATTTTCTATAACGTTTCTATTCTAATTTTTAGTTGACAAATGTGCGAACTGTCATAAGCATGCCCGATGTGTAGATGGAGAATGTAAGTGTAACATAGGCTATATTGGAAACGGTATTAAATGTGAACCAGGTAAGCCTATCATTCGTATTGGTTTCTACCTTAATCCTATTTATCCCGGGGGCGGATTACGCCCCTTTACGGTTTTTAGCTCGTAACTTATAGTGTCTACGTTAACCCTTACGGACTGAGCATTTTCCAACAGAATTTAGTTTGTCGTTTTTAGAGATAGTCTAGTAACTAACTATTTTCATATTTTCATAGGTCGCGGCGCTCCTAGGTGCCAATTTTTGGCTACTTTTTTCGAATTTTTTGTCCCAGTGACCACTGGGACAAGTCCTTTACAAGTTAACACATGAACTATAATTTAAAGCAATTGTATTTATGTATAGAGACTGACTGTACTGTGTATAACGAACTGAACACCAATAAAAATAAGTTTTTGATTTTTTGTCAAATATAAGAGCTTTAAAAATTATCTAAGAATTTTTCAACGGTTCTCAAGCTCCTTTGAAGCTTCTTAAAATTATAAAAAAAATCAAACACATGACATGACTATCTACTTTTGATGTCATCATCTACTTCATTTTTTAGCCCTCATAAAATGTTATTAACACAATGTGCAATTGTTAAGTGACAACATGTAAGAATATTATTGTGTATATGAAACTAGTACGGCTAAACTCAGTAAAAGAAAGATAGTGATGTCACCTAAACAGCTGTATTTCATAGTACCAAATCATTATTTTTCTAAGTTTAATACACCTTTCTTATCTTTCGATTTCCTACATATGCGCTTGGTATTTAACAACAATTATTTGACAATTTAAATTAATTATATAAAAACACTTGCTGCAAGGATGGGAATTTTACCGCTGTTTTGCCAAATGGGTGGGATAGTAGCCCGCGAAATGGTCCGCACCTCAGGACAAGCCCCGTGTGCCCAGGGAAAGGTAGGTACATGAGAGACTTGAACCACGCATAATCAAGTCTGCATAACCAAAATAGCCATATATTTTGTTATGTTTTTACTGTGAATTATAGTGGATCCAACCGATATTTACTAAAGATTGGTATAAAATTTGCATGAACCAAATTTATATGCTCAAAAGGCTCTTAAATCAATCAATCAATCAATTAATTAATATATTAAAATAAGAGTTCACATAGGTCAGTCCAAAAAATTCATTATATCTTCATTTTGAAAATTGAAACAAATACGCTTAGACTCAGACCTCCTTGTAAACAGGAGTCTTTAATTATCGTATAAGCACCCATTCCAAAATTATTTTTATTGCAATTAGGCCTTAATTTACGTCAGTTAAATATTTGTGGAATTACATTTCCTTTTAGACGTATGCGATGAAACGTGTGTGGAATGGGCTACATGTATCAACGGCAATTGTATATGTAACCCAGGAGTTGCCAAGGTTACACATAAATGTATACGTAAGTGTTTCATGGGTTATAAATGTATACGTAAGTGTTTCATGGGTTATAAATGTATACGTAAGTGTTTCATGGGTTATAAAATGTATACGTAAGTGTTTCATGGGTTATAAAATGTATACGTAAAAGTGTTTCATGGGTTATAAAATGTGTTAAACAATAAACAAAGAAGAACAATGCTTAGCATTGTAACGACAGAATGATTAATTTAAATGTTGCTGTTGCTGTCATAAAATGACCAAATTTCACACAAAGTGGGGAAATAATAAGAAGGACATAATGAAAATAATATTTCGTAATTTTAGTCCGGAAATTTTGATGACGTCGTTGTTATTGGGTCCAAGAGCTTAACCAGCAAATATTAAATATTGCCTTTCACACTGAAGACGTCATAGGCGTAAAATGGGCCTATTTATGGCCCAAATAATCAAAAATGGGTCTAAAAAACGTTTTAACGATAAAAAATGCTTTAAAGAGTTTCTGTGTGAATTTGTAGGACAAAAGAATTGATGACATTTTGACTAAATTTTCCGATATTGTGACGTCATTATGTCGTCAAAATGCCAAACAATGACGTAATGATGGCTAATTGCGATGGCCAAGGGTAAACTATTTATCTCAGTTGATAAATAAGTATAAGCCAGAGTTTACTTTTATCAAAGAATTTATTAAAAAACTGATGAAATTTGATGTTACCACCTGTCGGAAAAGGGGTCACATGATGTCGGATTCCACTTTGTTTTTATAAATATATTCCGAGATAATATTTAGGAAACTTCACCAAATTTTAAATAAATCGGAATAAGCGATCTGAAGTTATTTAAAATAAATACCTATGTAGGGTTAAAGTACCTTCCCAGCAGTTAGAGGATCATATCGGGGATGTTTTCATCTATATGTTCACTCGGGGAAAATTTCCTATTCCAGGATAGGTCCAAAAATATGTCAAATTTAAAAATCCTTTTTTAGATTTTTCTCGATGGGTTTGCCCTGATTCTACAAAGGTTTAAATATTAGGATATAAAATATTTATTTCTAAACATTTTGGAAATTTGAAAATCTTAAAAATAGATTCGACTCGATGACCCGGGTTGCATTGATTGGAAATCACATTTATAGATTTCTTTCGAAAATATTGCTGTGATTCTGTCAACATTTAATACGAAATTAGAAAAGATTATTTATAAAAACATTCTTTTATCGTTTCCCATTTTGCTAAAAATAGTCGTTTTAAATAAAAATGTTTTGGTATGTTCGATTTTACAAGATTGCATTAGTTTTGACAATACCTTTGTGTCCGGGAGTCCATTAGCTTGTTTTTAACCCCTTAAGTGTCATGTTTGTCCAAAATTTAACAAAAAATTACGTAACAGTCGCGTCACTGTTTCGATGCGCAGCCTAATAGGGGCGCCCAACAAGTCCTCTCCGAATAGGAAGTGCCAAAATTAAGGGTGTATTTACATTAGGGTATAAAAACGGATATATACGCCATCGACACTTAAGGGGTAAAGGCTTGACACTATTTTGGATTTCTAGGAAATCAATCTCCTCAATCGATAATTCCGGTTTATTTTATTAACCCCTTATGTGTCGATGGCGTATATATCCGTTTTTATACCTCAGTCTAAATGTACCGTTATTATATATTGTTTTAATTTTCGTTTTTTGAGTATGTATGGAATATAAGTAAATTTGAACATTTTATCAAAAAAATATTTTTCAACTCGTTCAGTTAAAAGGCCTTCTGAATATAATATTTTTTTATTTAAGGGCAACCTACATCCGATCCGTATATACATAAAACGACTGCAAATGTAACATCTGACGATGTGCAAGACGTTACAAACGACGCCGATGACAATAAACTGACGCCAACGGCGCCGTCGACACCAACATTTATGCCACCGTTATCTGTGACCCACCAAACTAGATCAAAACTACCACACCCTCCAACAGAGAAATCACCAACACAATCATCATCTACTGCAACAACAACGAAAGCATTCGGTGATGAGCCGTCACCTGGGCCACCCGGACCACCTGGGGATGATGATCCCCCACCTGGACCACCAGGGGGCGCTACTTTAAATTTCTTCAGAGACATTTATAGGGCGACGTTTGAAAATTTTCTAAAAGAAGACTAGTGCTTAATCAGAATAACCGTTAAATGCGTTAGTTTAAATTTTTGTCAAAATTTGTCAAATTGGTCATAGGATCTAGGTATCTCGTAGCAATTCAAATGAAAAGAAATTCAGTTCGTGGAGTTAATTTTTAAGAAATGTAAATCCTTTAGTTAGGTGATTTAAATTGGAGAAAACATTTGGAGTGTTTTAAAACACACTTCAGCCTGCCGTTCAGTTACTTATATATCCCATGTTAGTATTTTATACAAAGATTACCATTTATAGAAACCGCGTTTTTGCCAAATAGCTAAGCATTTGGGAATTCATTAGCACAATTAATTTTCACTGCAAATAAATCTCGTAATTTCTGACTCTTTTGGGTTAAAACCGCAAATTATTTTTGTTCGAATATTAATTTCCTGATGATACATCTCTAAACGACATTTTTGTGATTTCTTTTCAGATATACATATAAAGGTATATTCAAATAATTAAAATAATTGTATAATCTGCGACAACAAAATTGGCATAGAAAACGCAAACTTACATTCCAAAAAACTGTTTTTAATTCCGCAAACTAAATTTCCTTAATTGTCCGCCAAATTTCAAATAATATTTTTTCATTTAATTTCGCATCAAAATTCTTTTTGATGATTTAAGGATGTTATTATTTTTCCACTAAGAATGCTAGTCATCCATGCTTCCGGAGTTTTAGACCGATTCACGTTTTAGAGATTCTGTTTATATTTCTTGGATTTCATTCTGGATGTACGTAAACCTAATAGTTCTTATGTTGTGCACAGTTGTCATTCGTTTTTCGATGCATGAAATTATATAGCTCTATCTTGACGAAGACATCTCGAACTATTTCTTTCGCACACACACACAACATTTCTTTCGACGTATTCCCATCTCATTTACTGATGCATTCAAACACAATCTCCAAGAAATATACTGTCGCAAATTCATCTGCGACTAGTATGTTTTATGAACACATACATATACACCAACAATACAATACATATGCAAGATACGTTACCCTCCACCTCATACTTGCTGACTCCAAAACGAAATGGAATCGACCGATCACGTTTTGGAGAGTCTGTTTATATTCTACGTGCACATAATTATAATAATTGTTATGTTCTGCACAATTTTCCATCGTTTTTAGATAAGTGCTTGTTTAAATGAACATGTAGTCCGCCTAAGAGAGGTCGACCTCCTTGATGCCGAGATCCTACTTTTATAGAAATTTCTGTTATTTCGAAACTGTATAAACAGGGAGGGTTGGTTACCTGCTAACCGAGATCTCGCTTTATTTTGTTGATATCTAGCTAGAGCTAGATATTATCCATTTTTATTTTCCAGCCCATATAGGAGAAGGATAACACATATTCCAAGATCCAAGTCACTTTTAATATATATAGTATAACCCATCCCTTGCCTTATTATAGTTTTCTAAAGTATGCCTCAATATACACCATTGTACTTTACATTCTGTTTGATTTTGAGACTTTTTAACATGAAAATTCTAAATATAAGATCATATTATTGCTACGTATTGAATTTACGACAGCGATTGCACGAGGCCTTGATTTGTTAAGAAATTGTTAAGAACGTTTTGGTACTCACATATTGGAAAAGAGAGTTTTAGTACTAAGGTCATAACAAACTTTCTTATAAAAAACACGTCTACTTAACGATTTTTAAGTTTTAATTGATTTTTATTAAATTTAGGTAATCCTTTTCCTGATAATTAATCGATGCTGTATATTATAACACCTAGCTATGTACAAAATTCGCTGATGCAACACCGTCATTGGTCACCAGATCCCAACGTCCAAAAAACATGCTGGGAGCGGTGATTACGAAAGTTGAAAGAAATCTATTTTCTTCTTGTTACAATATTATATCCGTATGCGCAAATGGCAAACAATTTTATTTATCAAATTTTATATTTAGTTTTTTGGACCATGGTTACATCATATTTGCTCATGTTTCCCAAATGGGAATATACACAGGATTTTTTCAAGATAAATACTTTTTTCCACATATTTTTTTAAGTAATATTTTTAATGTAGTATTTGATGCTGATCATTTTTCGCTATGATAACTTCGATTGAGAATGGGTATTTCTCCAGTTATCGACGAAAGGAAATTCCGTCGCGTGTCAAAAAATCTAAAAAAATGTTTTATAATAATTGAGCAAAATAATTTTTTTGTTATACCACCAAATTTCCAATCGTCAATAACTGAAGAATTTCTTATTTTCAGCATAATTTTCGGAAGCCAAAAAATATCAACGTCAAATGTCAGAAAAAAATCACAATTTAAAGAAAATAAATTTCCTCTGCAAAAATCAGGTTAAAAAAATCCACCCTCTTATATCATATTTTAATTAGACAAAACAATATACTTCAAAAGCGTTCTTATAACGCATCAGAGCATAGGCAGAATAATTGGTCTTAGAAAAGTATATATTTCTGGTTAAAAGTGTTCAACCACCTCTTCGATAAACTATGACGCAACGTCTTGTTTCAATAATTTTACCCCCTCCAAACAACAACATATACATTGGCTATATAATATCCATTTCCGAGCAAACGCACGCATATCCTTGTCTGATCACCAGCACATATTAGAGGGATTTATACAGGCCTTCTTTGTTGGTGACAACTATATAAAGCCAAGTGATAACCTGTATAACTTGATCATTAAACACCAATGTCCTTTATTGTCTCATATTATAATATACGCCCCCGAATTAGCGCCACCCACAAATGTGAGTTTTGAATACGATAGGGCGCCTAATAGTTGATTATGGTTACTCACCAAAATAAATGTATATAATTAATATATATATAACTTATTTTTAGATGCTTTTTAGATAGTATTTTTATGAATGTAAATAGATATAATTACAATTGGAGTTTTCTGATTCAATCACTCCTTTTTAATACCCTCTCCAGAATCCGTGAGAAATTAATAATTGTTCGCAGGAAGTTTACTCCGTTAGTCAATCACTAAGCATTATCTTTATCACCGAATTATTTTCGGTCTGCAAGCCTGTTTTCGAGTTATGATGTCACGAAAGGATGTCGTTCAAATAACGCGTATGTGCGTCTTTCGGAGTCTAAGGGTTAACAAAAACAGTCATATTTGTAAAAATTGTTAAATTTATCAGTAATTTTCTAAAAATAGATAGTTTTACCTATTTAAAGAAGAATAACTTTTAGGGCAACGCCAACCGCATCGCGAAAAACAAAGGAATCCCTAGTTTGGATTACGTGAACCCACCTAATTGGTACGAAAATACAACGGCTACGCGTTGCCGTTAAATTCCGTAAGCCCGCTAATTAACCTTTAGAACCCGAAGCATTTTTTAAAAAGGCTATTTTTTTATCGAAAAATTCTGAAATTCATCTCTTCATAACATCTCTTCATAACATATCGATCCTAGTGCTCTTGAACCATATACAGCTTGTAGATTAATACCTTTGAATAAAAACCCTGGCGTAAGACCTATTGGAATTGGAGAAATTCTTCGACGTATTGTAGGGAAAGTATTAGCCTGGACTTTGAAATCTGACATTCAAGAAGCCGCAGGACCCCTCCAAGCCTCTACAGGACTAAAGGGGGGTTCCGAAGCAGCAATTCACTCTATGCGAGATATATTTGAGAATGATGGTACAGAGGCAGTTATTTTAGTTGACGCCGCAAACGCATTCAATAGCCTTAATCGAAAGGTAGCACTTCACAACATGCAGTATATTTGTCCTCCATTTTTCACCATTCTTCTGAACACTTATCGGATGGAATCTAGACTTGTATTACCGGGTAATCAAGAGATCGCGTCTCGCGAGGGGACTACACAGGGTGACAACCTTGCTATGTCCTTTTACGCCCTCGGTATCAACCCTTTACTTCGCAGCCTTACGAAGCACGTGCCTAAAGTTAAACAAGTCTGGTTAGCTGACGACGCAACTGGTGCAGGTACCCTTAAGAACTTAAAAATCTGGTGGGACCTTGTTATTGGCGAAGGAAACAAGTTAGGGTATTTCGTTAATGAGAAAAAATCCTGGTTAATAAATAAAGATGAAAATAATCTAGAAGATGTACAAAAAATATTCTCAGACAGAAGCATCAAATTCACTACTAAAGGGAAACGACATTTAGGTGCCGCTCTTGGAAGTTTGATATTAAAACCAGTTATATGAGACAAAAAATTGAGAGCTGGTGTAACGAATTAAGAAAGCTAGCAGAGACGCAGCCCTAAGCTGCATTCGCTGGTTATAATCACGGAGAGCATCACAAGTTTAATTATTTTTTTCGAACTACTCCAGACATTGAACATCTTCTAAAACCACTAGAAGATTTAATCGATACAGAATTGATTCCTAAAACATTTTATCGACCGAGAGAGAGAGATTTTCATTGCCATTACGAATGGGTGGATTAGGTAAATCAAACATAGCCGAAAAATATAGAATAGAAACACACTTACAGCCACATTATGTCCAATTATGGTTCTTCAGGTAGATTCTATTCCTGAAAAAAATAACAACATCAAAAACGAATTCAAGAAACGAAAAATTAAACGTTTAAAATTAAAATCGCAGAATGTAGAAGAATCGCTTTCACCTGTTACTCGTAGAGCGGTTCATGAAGCAAATGAAATTGCGCCTCTAGTTGGTTAAGAGTCCTACCTCTTGATAATTATGTCTTTTGTTTAAGCAAATGTGAGTTTCGTGACGCTATAAATCAGAGGTACAACCGCAAAATAAAAGGTTTACCCTCACAGTGCCCGTGTGGAAAACCTTTTGATGTGAACCATACTCTCGACTGTAAAAATGGAGGATTTATAATTATGCGTCATGACCATAAAAGGGACTTCAATGCCAATTTATTAAATTAAGAAATTGAGCCACCCCTACAACCTTTATGGCAAGGAATTTTCTACTTAAGTTGCTCGGGGTGACGAAAGCAGGTTAGATATCCGTACAAGGTTTTTTTTCACAAATCGACACCCCTTTCGAAAAGATCTACAAAAAACATGAAAACGAGAAAAAAAGAAAATACAACGAACGCATATTGAATTTCGAGCATGGTACATTTACATTTCTGTACACTATTAACGGAGGTCAAGGTCCTGAGTGCGAAATAATAAGTTAAGTAATATTTATTTAACGTTGGAGTATAAATACATATTTACTACATATATAGTCGTTAGTACAAAAATGTACAAAAAACTAATTGAATCCAACAAGATGAAAGAAGATATATGACGAGGTGGACGCGCATAACGAGGAACAGACGGAAATACATAACGAAACATGTTCAGATGTACGACTCGACACTGGCGTATATACAGAACGAGAATGAGATTGACATACATGACGAAAAACAGGTGGAAAATTAGAAGAATTAGAAAAAGGCAATGGAACAGCAGAAGTTTTTTATATATAGTTGAGCTAGATTGAGAATTTAGATGATGGTAGGGAGGTAGAGGTGAAACTAAAGGTGGAAAGTCACTAGGTTGAAACATTGTAGACAAAGGCGAAGGTGAAGTTATAGGGAGAGAGCTTAGAGAAGATGTATAACCATCCCATCTTCTATCTAAACATTCACTTTGTCCATTGCCAAACTGGCTGTCGTCCAAGGGAATGAAGGGTAAAGTTTGAGATGCCTTTTGAGATAAATAGAAATTTTACAGGATTTTAAGAGGAGAGGGAATATGAGGTTTAGAGAAAGAATGGTGCAGTGACTTCGATGAATTATTTAGACAAAATAAAAATTAAATTTCTAAGAATAATATTCCCTTCATTGCTTAATTAAAATAATATTTATCGGTCATAATAATTTTATTTAAATATTTTTTTTTATTTATTCCATTAGAAATACCTTCAAAAATTTGATACATCTACGAATTGAAATTTAAAACTTTGACAAGCTGCTTATAATTTCATATTTAAGTTTATACGCTTCTGCAGGGTATGAAAGTTATCTCCCCGTTCTCTGAGGCGAAAACCAACAATAATAATGCTAGCGGCGGGAAATCTTGAATGGAAATATTGACCAATCTCTGACACAATATCAACAATATCATTATGACTACATTACAACACATCATTATGATTAAAAAACTACAGCAAGGTTCGCAACTCCTTGCCTAACAATAAATATTTTATGTGATGGATATTTATTCGCTCGATATAAGGGGTTGGTCATTTTTAATACTGCATACCTGGGCGGAGTGAATATTGAATACAGGGCTTTTTTGTTTCGCACCCCGTACACACTCCGCCCGGGTATGTAGTGTTAAAAATGACCAACCCCTAATCAAATCTAGTATGAAGGGAAATACGAAGATCTTATTTTTAAAGATCTGATAGTTTCAGAAGGTTTATACAATATCCAGTAACACATAATATATTGTCGATTTTGCAAATTATTTGTTCCGCCGATAATTATAATATTCTTTATATTAGAGGGATACCGTCCCACCATTGCTCTGTAGAGGATATTTTGCACGCAATCCCCACCAATGTCAAAGTTATAAACTGCTTTTGAAAATTAAATTGCAAAATTTCAGTGCTGTTTCGAGGCCGGTAAACACCGAGTTAGAAATCCCGAGTTAGCCCTCCCAAGTTAGAAA
>JAUOBW010228989.1:0-12421 GCA_032360285.1 Lepidozona retiporosa | reverse complement strand
TAATAAACTAAGTAAAATTAAGACTAGAAACGACCAATAGAGTATTGCATGCTTTCTACACGTTTTTATTTTTATAAACAACTCAGTTGCTAAGGGCTCACTCAGGCTCAAATTTGGCCAAAATATTTTCCTTATCTACTAAAATATTGGGCTAAATTAATTGCTGTGTGTCTTACACGTAGCACTGGTCCTGGAACGCATTATAAACACATAAAATTAGGGTAGGGAGCCCTAAGTTTCTCAGAAATTCAAGTTAAATACTAAGCAACTCGAGGCTGAGATGGAAAATAGAGTTGCTTATAAAAAAAACACGTGTATACCAAATATATAATAATATCTAATAGAAAAAAACTCTTAACTATTTTTTATTATTCTTATATAATTTTAAAAAAATAACAAGCCGAGCTTTACTGGTTCCCCGAAATAAAAATAAATAAACAAACAAACAATTAAATAAACACAAAAAATAAATGAATTTAAATAAACAAAAAAAATAATAAATAAATAAACAAGCGCATCATGCAAAATTTCAAAAAAAAATTATAGAGCGGTTTCGGAGAAAATTGGCAAAAACCTGATTTTATGGCCCTTGACATAATTTTTTGGTCAATTTCGGGCCCAAAACGGGCGAACGAGAATTTTTTCAAAAAACCGAAAAAAACCTCTGGAGATATTATCGGTCTGACTTATCATACAAAATTTTAGAAAAATTCATAGAACGGTTCTAGAGAAAAGTGCGTGACAGACGGAAGGACGCATGCACGAAAGTGAATTTAAAGGTTCCTTTCTGAACTATCCTTCAGGACCAAAAAATATAATTTTACCTTCATCAATATTAGAGACGACATTCTCATTTACCATCGGCGCAGCATCCACATCTAGTAACACAAAAACGTAACTACTAACAACTTTTTACAAAAGACAGCAAGTTTTTAGTAAGATAAACAGTAGAGAGTTTTATCTAACACGACTGCCCACCAAGCTATTTTTCGAATAAAAAATAGAACGTAACAATAAGTAATAGCTTAGAAAAGTGAGAAAAATGAAAAAACTAGTGAACCCCCGTAAGATTGAGATGTAAAGATAAGTAGAAAAAGAAGTAAAAGTTTTTGATTTCAAAACATGGACGACAAAGACATGATTTTAAGGCCCCAAAATGCCCCGTTTATGCTCAAGACCCACAGGAGAAAGCCCAGATAAGTCATCATACTAATGAAAAAACTTTCTTCTTTTAGCCAATTGTCGGAACCAAAAAGCCCGTTTAGGCCCAGGCCCCCTGGGGGAGAGCCGAAAATAAGCCGCCATACTAATGAAAAAAACTCTTTTGTATTAACTAAGCCTCATTGAAAGTTTAAACCAAATCGGTCAAGCGGTTTTTAAGAAAATGGCTAAACCCTGATTTTTGGGTACCGAAATAGCCCGTTTAGGCCTCCTGGTGGTGGAAAGCCCAGAATTAGCCGACATACTAATGAAAAACTTATCTTTTATTTACTAAGCTTCATTTAAAGTTGGAACCAAATCTGTCAATCGATTTTGCAAAAAGGCCAAAACGTGATTTGCAGGTTTCGGAATAGCCGGTTTAGGCCCTATGGGGGAGAGCACAAAACAAGTCGCTATACAAACGTAGAAACGTCTTTATAATATAATTAAAATTAAAATTTGAATAGAAAATAAATCAAATCAAAATAATTTAGCAAAATAAAATATTATTTTACCTTCATCATTAGAGACGACATTCTCAACCAACGGCACATCCACATCTAGTAACACAAAAACATAACTACTAACAATTTTTTACAACAGACAACAAGTTTTTAGTAAGATAAACAGTAGAGGGTTTTATCTAACAAGCTATTTTTCAAATGCAAAAAAATAACTGGAACGCAACAATAAGTAATAGCTAAGATATAAGATTCAGATATAATAGCTAAGATATAAGATTGAGATATAAAGATAAGTAGAAAAAGAGGTGAAAGTTTTTGATTTCAAAACATGGATGACAAAGACATGATTTTCAGGCCCTAAAATGCACCGTTTAAGCTCAGAGCCACAGGAGAAAGCCCAGATAAGTCACCATACTAATAAAAAACCTTCTTTTTTGAGCCAAATTAGCAAAACAGAATTGGAGAAAATGACAAAAACGTGATTGTCAGAACCCGGGAAGGCCCGTTTAGGCCCCAGGCAGAGAGCCCAAAAAAGCTGCCATACTAATGAAAAAACCTTTTTTGTATTAACTAAGCATCATTGAAAGTTTGAACCAAATCGGTCAAGCGGTTTTTAAGAAAATGGCTAAAACCTGATTTTTGGGTACCGAAATGGCCCGTTTAGGCCTCCTGGTGGAGAGCCCAGAATAAGCCGACACACTAATGAAAAACTTCTATTTTATTTACTAAGCTTCATTGAAAGTTGGAACCAAATCTGTCAATTGATTTTGAAAAAAGGCCAAAACGTGATTTTCAGGTCCCGGAATAGCCGGTTTAGGCTCTATAGGGGAGAGCACAAAACAAGCCGCCATATATCACTGGGCATCATTAAAAATTTGAATCGAAAATAAATTGAATCAAAATAATTGAGCAAAATAAAAATATAATTTTACCTTCATCATTAGAGACGACATTCTCATTTACCAACGGCACATCCACATCTAGTAACACAAAAATATAACTACTAACAATTTTTTACAAAAGACAACAAGTTTTTAGAAAAAAAAACAATATTTAAATTGTATTTATGAGTCCTTCAAGTTTGACTTGCAGTAACAAAAAAGATATATAATGACGTTTTTTTTTATATAATGATCTACTACAAGATAGGATTGCGTCTAATGAGGGACGCTACTTTGCGAGGGGACTGTTTAGAAAATTTAAGGATGGTGAAGGTACCAGGAAGACTTTTTTAGAGGGGGGATTTACCCTTCAGGACACCAAGAAGCAGGATAATTTTTTTTTTGCTTTGTAAGAGTATCTGCCCTTATTAATAACAGTCAAGAAACAGTTCCATAAAGGGAATTGTAGTGGTTAAAAACTAACTTTGAATGAATATCCAGCGTAAGTAAAAATCATTCACAAACTTTAGGAACGAGTATGAAGGTGAACAAAAATAATTTTTAAGGGGAAGAACTCAACATTGCAATGAATGGCTGTGTGTTAATACTTGTTAGGTGGATATGCTTTGATTGGGAAAAAAATTAATGAGTGTCCTGGGGCCTAGAAACATGCATTTTTCTCTCCTTAAAAACAACCATAAACTTTATTAAATTCTTTCAATATAACTTAGAGAAAATGAAAATAAATAAATATAATTTTACCTTCATCAACACTAGAGATTACTCCGCGTGACTCATTTTCATCTGTCAACGGCACATCCACATCTAGTAACATAAAAATGTACTTCATGATCAGAAACTTTCACGAGATAAAATATTTGTGATTTTGCGATTTTTGGCCTAAATCACAAAAGTTTTTCCTGCCAAATTTTTAATAAGGCTCGTTCACCAAAGTTATTACAGACGCTGGAACTATCTTATTTTAATTCGCCTTAAGAGGTTTCTGCGTAAATTTCTTACCCCCAAAACTTTGGGAATTTTTCTAATGTGACATGGTAAAAAATCAGCACTCAAAATTTCGGTTTTATTAGCTCCATCGATTATATCTTGTGACACTCCTTCATCTAGTAATAAAACAATTTATTGTCAATTATAAAATATTCAATAATACTGAACCTAAAACGTGCATTAGTAATAGTATAGTTAAGTTCAGAAGTAAAAGAGTGGGTAAAAATTGGTTAAAATTTGTCGATCAGATAGCATTCATTTCATCAGAAAACACAAGTAACTCACCCACTAACAATACACAGCCTTTTAAAAACTAATGCTGGCCTTACATCCAATGATATTCTTACTAGTAGTTAGTTTAATGTTTTAAGCATGTAGGAAAAAATTTATTCATAAAAATACATAACATTAAGCTGATAAATTACCAAGATTTAGAAATATATAATAAGTGCATTTTGTTTTAATTTGATATTAGAAAATATTCAAAATAGGAACCATTGTTATTAAGGAATAAACAAGAGCCATATATAAGACATTTGGAAGTGATAAACAGGGTTTACTTGACTTGGAAATATGAAATGATCAAAAATTTAGCCAAACAATATATTCACATAAGCACTTTTTATATTTAGAGCATTCTTAACTCGAAAATTTGAAATCTTAAAAGGTGATAAAGGCCAGAGCATGTTTTTAAAATGAGGTCTAAAGGTTAAATTTATTCTATGAGAACTTTCCACTTAGGTGACAGATTCATCAGAAACTCTATGCTACAAAAAGTACCACTTCAATTCCCTTTTCAAACGTTTGGTTTCAATGAGGAGAGAACTGTTTTAAGTAAGTTAGAATGATCTTGCAAGGTGCTTTGCAACACCGCATCACATGGACATGATCGGTAACTCTCCACCCTATACTGCAAAAAGATGCATTTTTTGGGAATTGCATCTTTTGTTGTATTTGGTTGAGTAATAAAAATATTTTAAAAGTTAAAGTTAGGGATTTGGCAACTTTTTGACCAATAAAATAGATTTCATTCAGTATTTTTAATATTTTCAAAAAATAAATTTTACAGTATGATTTTCAACACACAGTCAGGTTACACTATACAGACATATATTTATGCGTGGTCTAAACTCTAAAAGGTAAAATAATGTTTGAAACCTAGAAAACCTGACAAGAACAAGCAAAGTTATGATTGATTCCATGGTAAAAAAATCAGTCGAAAAGGCAAAGCATGATTTCCAAGCGATGATACCCCAGGCCCCAGCAGAATAACATAAAAAAGCCAAAATACTAATGAAAAACTTCTTTTAAAATTACCTAGCTTTAAAGAATGTTTGGTCAAGAGTTTCTGGAGAAAATGACCAAAATACCTACCAGAGTTAAAATGTTCCTTCATGACGTTTTTGAAGCTGGTGCGAAACCTTGTAGGCTGTGATTTGGTTCCTACGAAACGCTGTGCCCATCCTTTCGTAGCAATCGTTTCAAAAGTGAAGGTTTCATGTCCTCTCACCGATACAGACTTTTTACAGAGAAATGACACAACGTGTGTGTCATGATCTCTTTGAAGTGTTAGCGCCTAAAACGAACTAGCAAGTTATAACAAAAAATCTACTTTATGTTGAGAAATTTTAGTGAAACACAAATTGTGTTGTCTTTAGCATTTAAACTTTCATTTAGCGGTTTTAGTGAAAATAGCCAAAACATGATTTTTGGCCCTGAAAACCCCCTTTTTCACAATTTTAGGCCCAGTGGAGAAAAGAGAGAGTTTCAACAGAGGACCATACAAAAGTTGTCCTCTTTTTAAAACTCTAACATCATACAAAATTTAAAAAAATCTAAAAAATGAATTTAAAAAAAAAATGCAAAAATGTTGAATAGCCCAGTTTTCAGGGCATTTTTAGTAATTTTAAGGTCAGTACAGGAAAATGAGAGTTTTCGGTGAAAATCCAGCTCTGTCACTCTTGTTCCCGTATAGCACTAACGTTTCATGCAAATATTTCAAAAAAAAGAACGATATTGAGAACAATGACCCAAGAAACAAACGGATGAACAGACGAGGATGATTTTATAGAGCTACTATTCGCTTTGCTGGGGGTCCAAACATGAAGCTTTTTTAGCCTCCAGTGAAATTTTAATAAATCAATGCACAAAAATTCCAACATGGTAATTTTAAGCCCAACCTGTCTGTTTTAAACCAGTTTGAGGTCTGGAACTAGAATTTTAACGTTTGGTTTTCAGAAAAATTTCAAAGACAATGGCTCTAGGCCTAAAAAGTTTCTACCCTTTTAGGGGCCTGGGTGCCGTCACAAGAGTTTTGATATGGATGTGTGCAAAAGAAGCCACTTAATGGCTTTTTCAAACTTAACATCATGGAAAAATTTTAAAAATTTAAAACTAAAAATTATAAATTCACAGCTTAAAGAAAAAAATGAAAATGTTGCCTTTAAGCACATCCATGGCCATTTTTGTATCTTGTTTTTGGAGCAGTACACCAAATTTCAACAAAATTTTTAAACAGTTTTCGGGAAAGGTGCACGACTGACGGATGGACACACGCACACACAGATGTTCGGACATGGATTACTGTAATGGGACCGTTGCAAACTTTTCCGGGTGCGTAAAAAGGCACCGAAGCACAAGATGAATACATGAACTATAGCATGGGATAAATATTGACCTACCCCTGCCCGAAAACCGAGGTAAAAGTAATTAGAAATAACTGAAACATTTTTGAAAAATTGAACAAATAAGTTATAATGGTTTAAAAAACTGGCTAAAGAGAGATTTTTAGGTGGGGGCTAAGCACCATGAAGTAGGGCCTAAAAATGATCAACCACAACAATATAAAAAAGTAATTTACATTTCCCTTCATACCTGGGACTAAAAGAAAAGAAATGCCATTATGCGAGACAGAAGGATAAAGGAGCAAACAAGGAATGAAAAGGCACAAAAGCATCAAACTTAGACCGAAGGCATGGGAAGAAAAAAAAAGCATGCAGTGAAAATAAAGGCACATAAGCGTGGATTAAAAAAGTTTGTTTTTAAAACCATATGGGGCAAAATGAAAAACAGGCACAGAAAAGAAAAAAGCACAAGAACACAAAATGCAAAAAGACTCATTTAATTAAAAAAACAAGGCAGAAGGGGAAAGCGCATGAGGTAGAAAAAAAGGACACAGGAGCGAAAAAATGCCCAGATTAAAACTATGTTTAAGGGGAAATTAACCAAAAAACGAAAAAAAAATATATAGTATAACTTCAACTTAAAGTTCATTAATTTTTACGTTTTTTTCCAAGATTAGACATTTCTTCTTGAATTTAAAAAAATGCCCACCCTGGCCTGGTATCTCCACAATTGTATCAACACCGAGGCAAATTTTAGGTAAATTCATTGTCATTTTCTTAAAATATCAATAAATAATTTACTAACTTTTGCTTCCAGTTGCCTCTTTTGCTCGGTGATATTGGTCCTTTTTTTTGGCATACGGTCTTCAACCGTTCTCGTTCTCTTCAAGAACTTCATCCCACATCCCCCATCGAGTAACTTGCACGTCTGTTGGGCGATTGGACATCGCTTGCCACAACCAATACAAATCTTTAAAAATATATATCAAAACAGCATATTATAATATCATAAATATCAAAACAGCAGCTAGACAAAAAATTAAATTCCAAAAGTTGTTCAAAATTTTGATGAAGTTAGAAATTTTGTCTGGAAATCAGAAAATTAATACAGCTCAGGTCTTTGTGGATGAATAACCCTAACTTTCGAAAATGTAAATAGATTTCAATTTTTATTAAATGTCAGTGTTTTATGCTATTTTAATGTAAACTTTGATAACGTCAGCAATAAATGTGTTCTTATAAATTTTATTCTTGTAAAGAACAAGAACATGTGTGTATTATTTTGAAAATCCTTCATACATTTGAGGTTATCTAAAATTTTTAATCTCTTTGAAAAAAAAATTTAAAGTGACCCCAAGGTCAAAACAAAAATTTTCTCATAGTATATAATTAATTTGAAAAAGATTTAAACTTCATGAACAACGCTATTTATTTCATCGAAAAGTTTTCTTTGGGCCTTTGCCACATTTGCCATTAATTTTAAAATCAAGAATTTTATATATCCAGTCTTTGCTCCTTTTAATGTGACTATATACCATTGTAATATATTTCTTCTCATAACTTCAGTTGTAGGAATAGGATGTATATCTAGTATCTTCAACAATGAGTAAGTTCTGATTCGATCATTTAGTTTTACATTGCATATTCATCTAATCATAGCAAGATTGTTACGCTGGGCACGTTCCTTTTATTATAAATTTCATAGCATGATGTCATAACTAAGTTTACTAACGAGAGACTACTGGACACTATGTGGGAAGTTCCTATCTAAAGCCAATTTAGTGCATTTTTATAAACATTAACCATTCATAACTTAAGAACCACTTGGGCTTTTCTGATGAAATAAAATTAATAAGCATTTTTCATAAAAACTTAAAGCTCTTTTTAAATGAATAAATTATATTTATGTCCTCAGAATCCCTTTTTAATGTGTATAAATTTAATATCACGCAATTTATTGAATAATGTTACCTTCTCTCTTTTACCGTACACAATATTGCGATTTTTTCCTCTATTTCCAGACTCTAAACAAAGGAAATAACATAAAATAAAATTAGATAATTTATTAAGGATGTGATAAAAGGGTGGCAAAAAAATGACAGAAAATTAATGTTATACCCTTGATCACCCAGGGAAGGCCCCTTCTAGGCCCCTGAAAATTATTTTAGGCAAACCGTTTTTTTTTGCAATTTTTTTTTGGCTTTTTGACGCCTTTTATTTCCTGAATCAGATCTTGAGATTTTTTTTTGGCTAACCAGCACTGCCGTTTCATAAACAATGTTATAACTTCAGTCAAGAAGGCCTTGATAAAGCCGTTTTTGAGAAAATTATGAAAAGTCAATTTTTCTGCCATTTTGAGCTTTAACTCACTAATAATCTAAATTGTGTCTTATACAAATGGCTTACCAAGTAAAGCAGAGTCAGATAGCTTAGGGGAAGCAGCTCTGTCTGAAGGTGCAGGTGCGCTGAATGAAGAGGATTCCATAACTATCTTTAGGTTACTGTGTCACTAATCAAAAAAGATAAATACATTGCATTCCTCAATCATACTCACTAAACCAGGCAACCATTTACTTACTTACTCATTAACTTACTTATTCATTAATTCATTTCATGATGTTTGTATGTATAAAATCAAAAGTAACTATGTGACTAATCGACATCCAAAACTTACGAAAAACTTCTTTTATATTTACTTCACTAAAAGTTTAAACCAAATCCGTCAAAAGATTTTATAAAAATAGCCAAAACAAGATTTTCAGGCCCCCGAATCGGGCCCATTAAGACCCCAGGTCCCTTGGGAAGAGCCCAAAAAAGCCGCCATACAAATGAAAAAAATTATTTTATATTTACCAAGCTTTACTGAAAGTTTTTTAAACGGTTTCTGAAAAAAGGCCAAAACAATAATTATAAGCCCACGAAACGGGCCCGTTTAGGCCCCAGACCCTCTGAGGAGAGCCCAAAATAAGATCCCTTACTAATGAAAAAATGTATTTTATATTTAATAAGCTTCGCTAAACGTTTGAACTGAATCGGGCAAATTGTATTTGAGAAAATAGCCGAAATGTGATTTTCAGGCCCTGGAAAGAGGCTTGTCTAGGCCCCAGGCACTCTAAGAAGAGCCCAAAATAAGCCATTACACTAACGAAAATATTGCTTTTATATATACAGTACTAAGGTTCACTGAAAGTTTGAACAAAGTCAGTCAAACAGTTTTTGAGAAAATGGCCAAAAAGTGATTTTGGGTAAAAAAACAGCCTTTTTGATATTTTAATTGGTAATAAATTCATAGGACTTCGTCAGCTCCGCCAGGAGTACAACAACACTGTGAATTTTGTGCAACTATAAACAATGTAATAAAAACGAATAATCAATTCATGACTGAAAATAAGATGTAAACTTCTCGGACATTGCATAGGTCCTGGATATAACAAATTTGTGCTAGACATAAACAGTTTGTGCTAGACCTACACATTTTTATCAGACGGTCTAAATTATCGAAGCCTGGCGGGATAAAAAAATTGATTTTAACCTACTGAAGCGTGATCTAAAATACACTAAAATAAGCAGTTTTCTGAAGGTAATGAACTTTGAAAATTTAAATTTTAATGTATGTACTTATTTACCTTTACTTATAATAATTGAAACTTTAGTATATTATTTAACTAAATCCGAACTATGCAAAGAAAAATGCTGAAGCTCCTAAAATTTTTACATTAAAATCATTTTGCATTTCGTGAAGTTTTTCTGACCTGCCAATAAAAGTCAAATTGGGCCGTTCTATTTTCAAAATGGAAACAAAAACCTTCACATGCAACAAGCAACCCAAATTATTTTTCTAGATTTATTATCATTAACTCATCATTATTTCTCATTGCATTTTTAGTCCATTAGTAACGTTACGGTACCCCCTGGTGGAAGACACCTAACTTTCGTTTAGGGGCGCTGTCGACGTTGAGAGTTTTGACCCACCCACCAAGTCCCTACTAACGACACAGCATGATAGTCAAAATTTCGATGGTTAATTGTCACTAATGAAATTAAAAACACTTAATAAGGGGCGTTTAC
This sequence comes from Lepidozona retiporosa, assembly GCA_032360285.1. Classification (NCBI taxonomy): domain Eukaryota; kingdom Metazoa; phylum Mollusca; class Polyplacophora; order Chitonida; family Ischnochitonidae; genus Lepidozona; species Lepidozona retiporosa. The sequence goes on along the minus strand of JAUOBW010228989.1, from coordinate 2,176 downwards.
ACTATCATTTTTCAATGATAATTAAAAAATTATCACGTAAAAATGAAGTAAAATTAACATGATTTTTATGTGATCATTGAAAAGTTTTGGCGCTCGAATTCGATGTTTCGGAATGATATTCTCATTCATAAATAAAATAAGAAACAAATTTTGCTGCAAAATTAAGATGTAGGCAGAATATTTTTGCTGTGCATGAAACGTACGTTATTGAAAGAAAAAAAAATATACGAAATCTTCATGTATGGGTGAACAATTTCTGTTTAATAAGCGGATAATTTCTGCATATTTACCACCAGAGAGCTGGCGCCAGACGGCTTCTTTGAAAAAAAATGATGAGCGATTTGAAATCAGAATAATTTTCCTTCTTCATCTTTTTTACAACTGTTCATTTTTCAATAATCATTGAAAATTAGACGTGTTACACTATCATTGTTTATCATTTTCACGTGATCATTGAAAAATGATAGTGTAAATGCCCCTTTAATTTTTTTAATAACCTTTGCTACTAGAGCTAAATAACTATAAGAACAGGCAAGTTTAGAGTAGAGTTTGACCTGGAAACGAGGTTTATGGTTATGGATAACTTTACGGCAACGATAAGTAAAAATAAGCAAAAATAAATCAAAAAGTTAAGCCTCACAGTGGAGATACTTTCGTTTTCTCTTTGGTGGGACGGAACCTATCTGCTTCCAAAACCAGACAGCTGGGAATTTCTTTTGTTGAATTTTTATTAATGGTACACGGTATATACAGTTAGGGGCTGTCGACAAAAGACATTTGTATTTTTTGGTGGCTTTTCAACGCCGACACCTTTACTTACCCCCTTCCCCCTATTAAAGGCCAAAAAAAAATTGCCTGTGTACTTTACAGTAAGTAGAGATGTCAGGCCATTTTTAAGATAAAAACATCAGTATTGTTGCATACCACCTATAAAATTTGAACTGCTATAATTTCCAAAATGGTCTCATTTGTCTTCATAGGTGCTACCGTTAATTAGCATTTCAAAGTCAAGATTTTTGGATTTTTCCTATTATTTATTTTTAAAAAAGTACGAAATAAAATAGAAAACTTTCACTTTCCGCACATTTGAAGAAATTGAAGAAACTGCAGTAATGCTCACTAAGGCCGATGAAAATTGATTATGTGGCTAGAGCTTTCATGTAAAACGCTAAATATGAAATATAAATATTATATTTTAGTTTCTTGAATTAAATTTTAAAATGCTTACTTTTAAAAGTACCGATATCATTCAATACACAACCTCACACTTCTAGAATGCGTGCACATAAACATAAATAAGTTCTGAAATAAACATTCTCACATGCTCCCCTGTACAGACTTTAAAGAAGTTGAATTAAAATACAGATATTTTATAACCGCATTTTCGACATTTTAAAGCTATACTCTCTTTTTCTAATTCTGGTTTTGTTTGTACGGTAAAAACTCCAATAAGCATTCTCACACGCCGCATACTTGTGGAGCAGTGGTCTAGTGGTTGGAGATCTGCGCTGAGGGCGCAATATGCCGGGTTCGAATCAATAGCCACTTTTTCATGGTAAAGCATTCATCAAATTTCGGGCGGAAAATTAGCAGATATTAGATGGCGTATGTTTGAAATCGTCCTTGTCCCAAATTGGTAATATATTTTTTATATATAAAAAAAAAACACTGTTCATCTTACCACAATAAACACCCTCAATATTACAGTATCCACCCGGCCACAAGAAACACCCAAATTATTACAGTTTTCACCCAGCCACAAGAAACACTCTCAATATTAAAGTATCCACCCGGCCACAAGAAACACCCTCAACATGAGAGTGTCAGCATGGCCACAAGAAACACCCTCAATATTAAAGTGTCCACCCGGCCACAAGAAACACCCACAATATTAAAGTGTCCAACCGGCCACAAGAAACACCCACAATATTAAAGTGTCCACCCGGCCACAAGAAACACCCACAATATTACAGTGTCCATCTGGCCACAAGAAACACCCTCAATATTACAATGTCCACCCGGCCACAAGAAACACCCTCAACATGAGAGTGTCAGCCTGGCCACAAGAAACACCCTCAATATTACAGTGTCCACCCGGTCACAAGAAACACCCTCAATATTACAGTGTCCACCCGGCCACAAGAAACACCCTCAATATTACAGTGTCCACCCGGCC
>JAUOBW010228988.1:0-20535 GCA_032360285.1 Lepidozona retiporosa | reverse complement strand
TAACATGTCTTTAAACTTATTTTATAGATGAAAAAACAGAACAAAATGCCCCTGGATGTTTCAATCTATCTAAGATACCTGTACAACGAAAAAGGATTGAAAGGCGATGAACTTTTGAAGAAGTTCCCAAAATATTCTAAAGCGACTGTGTATCGTCACATTCGGAAACCAATTGGGGATAAAGTGATTGACAAACGCAAGAACAACAAAGGGCGGCCACCAAAATTACACAATCGTGATACGCGATCGCTTCTCAGGCAAATAGACATTTTAAGAAATTCGATTGGACACTTCACGATAAAAAAATTACGAGTCGCGTCAGGACTTGCCGATAGCAATGTATCAGACGAGACGATACGGCGTGTGTTAGAAAAGGCCGGGTACAAATATCAACATTTGCGAAAGAAAGGGTTGCTGTCGAAAAAGGATTTGTCTTTACGTCTGGCTTTTGCAAGAAAGGCGAAGCGATTATTACCACCTGACTTCTGGACAACTGGCATCTCTTTTTAAATGTGATGGGGTAAGTTTTACCCATAAGTTCAATCCACGCGACCAGTCACGGGCTCCAAGAACCAAGGGGTGGAAAAAAAAGGGAGAAGGATTAAATCTAAATTGCACTGCGAAAGGCAGTCATGTCGGGGCTGGTGGAAAGGTCGCCCACTTTTTCGTTGCACTTGCTTACAACAAAGGTGTCGTACTTTGTGAACAATACTATGGGTCTATAAATGGCACCATGTTTGCAGATTTAGTTCGAGACAAATTCCCAGGCGCCTTTGCTAAAAGTGCGAATCCACGAGGAAAACTCTTTTTACAGGATGGTGACCCATCCCAAAATAGCAAAAAAGCAAAAGATGCAATGTTCGAAATAGGAGCCCGTCTTTATTCTATACCACCCCGTAGCCCGGATGTCAATCCTATAGAAAATTTCTTCCATTTAGTCAAACGGAAATTAAATGATGACGCTATCAGCAGAAACATTACTCGTGAAAATTTTGAAGAATTTTCCCAGCGAATTAAAGAAACAATGGAAAATTTTATGGTACATACTATTGACCAAATAATCAGATCTATGGACAAGAGGCTTGATCTCATCATCAAGAGAAAAGGTTTGCGTACAAAATATTGATTGGTTGTAACTGTTATGTAGTATATTGATTTGTTTTTTCGAAGTGTCTCGTTCTTGCGGTAAAATGAACACAACTTTTAAGCCTCAATAAATAGTTAATATAGGGTCAGCAGACTCAATAGAACGAGATTAATTTAGCTCCTTACTCTTGCTGTTTAGAATACGCAGTATCTAAAATGATTTGCTTTGTTTCAAGAAAATTTGTTTTAACACATAAAAGTTGTATGACTCTACTCGGTAATAAGTTATTTATCTCTAGAGCTGATTTAAAATGTAGAGAAATCGAATAAGCAACCCTTAAATTTTCATCTTTAAATTGACGCGTTACCGACGCGTTACCGAACGCGTTACCGTATGTTTTATAGTAATTTCTTATGATTTACTAGTAATTCCAACGCGTTACCACGCGTTACCGTTTTTTTTTTATAAAAAATATATACTATACTTTTTATAAAAAAAAACGGTAACGCGTGGTAACGCGTTGGAATTACTAGGAAATCATGAGAGATTTTTATAAAACATACGGTAACGCGTTCGGTAACGCGTCGAAAACATTTGTATTGTTTATAGTAAATTTCTCTCAAATCTGATCACAATTATGTTTTACAGTACGTATGTAGATGGTCACTTTAATTCTGAAATTTTCTAAAAAAAATGTATAGTTTTGTTGGAGGCCTGGCAAAAATGTCACACTACTTCACCCATAAATACCAATTCAGCGAAACACCTTTTACAGGGCTGTATTTGCTTTTGGTCTTTTTCTGCAATTTGATGCGTAAACTGAAAATACTTCCATCGTACTGACATCATTTCTGTTTCTCGCTCGTCGCTTGAATTATATTTTCCTGAATATACTAATTGCGATTTCCCAGTTGCGAATATAGGAGTATCGGCTTCGATTACAACATCAGTAGCATACTGGTTTTTCGGTGCTGGTAATTTAACCACCTCCCCTTCTAAGAGTAGAAGGAAGTCTTTCCATGCAATTGATTCCGATGTATATCTTAAGTCCTGCATGACTATAACTTCGGCGTTGTCGGCTCCAACCCACCCATACTTGTCACGAGATGGGTTGAGAAAAACTGCGTAAACCAGTTCTAGTGGTTTTAACAAGAACGTTTTGGCGCAATTTGCTGGGCCATAAATAAAGATATTTCTATATTTGTCCCTGCTGTTGATAAGTAAATCCCTCATTGCCGCAGCAAAAATAAAGGGGTGGTATTTGTTGTTGCGTAGCACTTCAACTGCACTAGTGAGCCAGAGCTTGTCATGGCATTCATTTGAACAACTGTAAGATAGGCAATCTCTTAGCAAATCAATACGACTCATTCGTTCTCGAGAAAGGGCTTTATGGGCTCCTTCCATTTTCCATGTGGTGGTAATCAGTTCATTGATTGCCTTTGAAGTCTTAGACAAAACATAGTCCCACAAATCTGGTTCACCGTCCAACTTTCTACTCTTTGCACTGGCGTGAAGCTCAGTTTCGCGTTTAATGTTATTTTTCACTAGGAAATCCGAAATATCTCCGGCAGAAAGGCGTTTTTTCTTTTTAGAAGTAGATGAACCCGTTTTCGATTTCTCAGCGTCCTCGCTGACAGATTTTCGCTTTTCGCAGCGTTCTCGATAAGCTTTCGTGCAGTCCTTGGTTCTCGGGGAACCGATGGCAGATAGATCGGGGTGGTTCGGGCTGTGGAATACGTTTTTATCTGTTTTACAAACATAGCGGTAAGCCGCCACATAGTAATTGTGCTTATCCGAAAAGTTACCTGTGATGTCATGTAATTTAGTGATATTTTTCTTAATGTTAATCCACTTTTTTGGTCCTGTCAACTTTAAGGAAACATGGTAATGATTTCCATTTTCACTATGCTCTTCTTCACAGCAAGCCCAATATTCAGTTTTTACTTTACCGGTCCCACGATCAAACTCTGTCTCTATCATTTTGCCAAATGCCTCACGTGTTGGAAATTTAGCTTTTTCAGCCTGCGCATACGTTACTAAATAAGTCCTACGGCCAACCAGTGGGTTGCTCATCTGGTTACTTTGAAAGTCGTCGTCTTCCATTATTTTCCTTTTCGGTCAAAGTTTGAAAACTAAACCTAAATTGAAAATAAAACATTAATTGTTAGTTGGCTGTTCCATTTCGTAATGATTCATGAAGCGAGTGGATTTAAATTCTTACAGTCAAATTACTTTTTTTCAGGCTTATTAATCAGTAACTTGTCAACTCGTTGTTTTTTCTGTTAAGATTTTATTCTGGTGAAAATCTGACCCCATCCACTTATTATGTATCTTTATGAAAACGAACAGCCAAATGTATCTATAAATTTCTTATTATGTGTTTTTTACATTTTGTAGCAACCATTTGTATTTATATTTGAGACCCCTTGCCTTGTTTATTTTGCTGGCAAAACCTGGTGGCAGACAATTATTCAAAAATGATTTAATTTCTTTGAAAATGATCGGGAATGAAAGAGTACCTTGCAGTGATCTCAAAAATAGAATTTTTTTATTTCACAAAGTTTTCCATACTCTTTTATATAAGCATTTATTTTCTTATAATCCAGTAATATTGACCTGGAAGGTCAAAAGACAGGATAAAAATATAAACAAGGCAAGGGGTCTATATGTTCTTGTTTAACACTTTGTTTACATTTTTTGGCAACCATTTTTTATTGGCTACCATTTTTAATATATTTGATGATGTAATGTTCATACCAAATAAGGTTTGTTCATATATTTTTCACTAAAGTAGCACATGGCTTTAAAAGATATTCTTGAATTTTAAATTGTGTTGGTTTACTGCTCTGGGACCCTCTCCAAGCCACTTTATTAACTGTTACTCTGCAAAGGGAGGTAATTATTTTTTCATAGAGCATGGCATTAAACTGCTTAATAGCCAAGGGGTAGTCATTAGCCTTAGTTGGCAAGTCCCCTAGTGTGTACAATAGGTAAAATCTGGTTTTGGTCCAAGACTAATGTTCAAATTCTTTTTTAAATTTCAGACAATCGTCCACATAAATAGTGAGACAAATCCCCCCCTGATATCAATGTTGGAACGTAATAATCACATGGCAGTAATTGTGCGCCGAAACTCAGCAACTCTCAACATTGAATAGGGGGGGAGGGGGTAGTCTCACTATATTTTGTGGATGATTGTCTGAAAAAATTCAACACTTAGAAAATTTTATGATAAATTTACTGATCTAGATTTTAACTTAAGTTTGTGTAACATAGTTGGTTCCAATTTGTAGTCATCGTACAGCTTACCTGCGAGTAGATTCCATATTACGCATATTGGATCTGTTCACAGGTAATAGTACAGATAATTCTTAGTCTTTTTACGGCTCCCGTGAGTTACTTTGTTTATTGGCCATCCACATATCAGACACAACAATGCCCTACGGCAAATCCCCTACTAAACGGATAATGGCACATGGCCGGACAGTTTTAAAAATATTAAAATGGGCAAATATACATAACTACATATTTATATCAGTGATAAGTAGTGTTTACCCCCACACAGTGAAGAAAAACTGGTCTTGCGAAATTAAGTCGACACGCTCTGGAGGCTGAATACATAAAAACCTCTTGTTCATATAGATCAATATATTATAAATTTTGTTATATGAACCCTCCCCTCCAAAGTACAATAACAATTCTCTATAACTCAAAACATAACAAGAATAATATGTCATAATATAATCGCAGTATAGGATAATGTGCAAGAGGATGACGACTCATTCGGAAATAGTTTATCGATAAAATATCTTCTCAAACGACACTGTAATATTCAACTTGGGTTTTTAGAAATGGCTGGGCCCTTGTCATCATCTTTAAAATCTGACTTTAATAAGGGGCACGTCATTAATCAAAATGCAACGCTAAACGTCGCCATGACATTTAGATAAAAAGCATAGGAAACACTGAGATCGTATTATCCCTTTGCACATCCCTGTTATAACCAAACTGAAATTCTTAAAAGAACCTAACACAACAAAAAATTCAATGAACATAACATGTCTTTAAACTTATTTTATAGATGAAAAAACAGAACAAAATGCCCCTGGATGTTTCAATCTATCTAAGATAATGTTGGAACGTAATAATCACATGGCAGTAATTGTGCGCCGAAACTCAGCAACTCTCAACATTGAATAGGGGGGAGGGGGTAGTCTCGCTATATTTTGTGGATGATTGAAGGTGCTTGGGAAACAATTATAACAAACTTTTTTTCAACATTTGCATAGACTATCACTAATTACTTCAACCGGAGAAAATTTAGCGAATTTCTTGAGTGTGTGTCCTCTTTGCGAAAGTTTATTTTAATTTATATTATATACTTAAATTTACGATTCGCAAAAGTTTTTTCATTAAATTTTTCTAAATTGCCAATAAAATGTCTGTAAAAGTGGCATGGAAGGCGTAGTATGGCCTGTACCTATTCAACGGCGCGATATTTTTTAAATCGGGCATTAGTTTTTAAATGACGGATTATAGAATGAGTGATGTTAAAAATATAATGAATCCGCAAAATCATGGTGGATATTAGGGTCCACACTCCACTATTTAAAAAAAAAAAAAACTTTAATCGACCAAGTGCCCCCCATGAAAAGGTAAACTTATGAACTTTGGCTTTAGTGTGAGCTTTAGGATGGTCTAGCAATGCAAGGAAATCATTTCTATGCATATGTATACCAATTAACCCTATTTTGCATAGGGGTAAAATTACATCCACAACCAAACTTTCTTTAATAACTTTTGACGACCTTTTCGCCTAGTTTTGAAACTTTTAGACTATTAATATTTATCTTTTACCTTTATGCTTGCAAAATTTGGGCATCATACACCCATGGGCAGGGGGCGTATGATGGGGCGTCTCAGAGGGTGTCTATAAAAAAAACAGATTTTGAAAAAAAAAGAAGTTATTTATTTCGCCAAAAATTTCTAAAAATCGAATAAAACTCAATATACTGTATGTTGTTATGGACTAGTATACCAAATATCATAGTAAATAACTCTAACAAAAAACAATTATAGCCAATTTAGTGTCAAAAATAGCGATATTTTGATATTTTCGAAACAAAATGCTGATGTCATAAAAATATTTATGTTATTGTAGTATATCAATGTTTTTAGGAAGGAAAATAGATGTTTTTCAACAAATAAAACAATTTTAGTGAATAATTGTCAATTTTGGCACAAAAAGTTGTAGTTAACAAACAAGGTTTAATTTTTTTTTTAATTTTTTCATATTTGACGTCAAATTATGACGTCATAATTAAGGTCAATTGTCATAATGCAGCTGAAATCAGAAAATATAGCATTTTTCCAGTCATGTGCATAAAAATCCTTTTTTGTTCAAAAGTTATTGTATTTGGAAAAAAGATTGTCAAAATTGGCCAAAAATAGTATTTTTTTTACTATAAAATGCTGACGTAAGCAAACAATTTCGAATTTCTTTCATTTTTATTTTTATTTTTAGAAAGTAGACATCATATACTATATTCCAACCAAATTTCAAATTTTTATCTATACCCAGTCAAAAATTAACCAGGGGTAATTTTACCCCCATGCAAAATGGGGGTTTGAAAAAGCCCATGCGAAATAGGATTAAAAGATATTTAAGCCTAAATTGTTCCATTTTAAGGTCAATCTTGTCTAAACGGGCCTGCAGGGTCAAATATAAGAAACGTCAGAAAAATTTACACCAATGCGGTTAACGGTTAAACTTCAGCAGTGTAGATAAAAAAGTAGTGGGCACCTGTAACCCCCAGTCTATATAGGGTTAAAATAATACTTAAAATATATCAAATATGATATACTTTTATATAAATATCCAGAGAATTACACCCATCCACAAACGTTTCACGTATGACATATTATGGGTTTTGAATATTATGGATTTTAAAAATTATTGGTTTTTCCACACTTTACATTTACCTTCATAGAATTAAAAAACGTTTGAATATTTATCCAACTCAGACAAGTCATCGAGTGTCCAACAGCTAAAAAAATCCCAAGGCCTTGAAACTTGGTACATATAATACTGGTTAAAATAACTTATTTTATTTTTATTAAATGGTTGAAATTATAGATTACGCAAGCATTTTTATACAAAATAATGCATTTTTTAAATAATTATAAGTCTACTTTAAAAGAAAAACGTTAAAATAAAGAAGTTTGATTTTTTGCTTGGAAAATATATTTAATGCATCTATCTATCCTGAAAAGCATTTTATTTATATAGGCTCTAAATTTAACACATTTCAAAATTTAAATTTTTGTTGTCATGTCAGCATCAATTATTAAGAGTAATTAAGTAAAAATATTTATAAAATATTAATATTTTTAATTTAGCTGAGTAAAAGTTATAAATATAAAGCATTGGAATTCTACAAATTGGAAAACCAACGTTAAATATATATTTGTTTAAAATGGGTTTAGAAACGTATAACGGTCCAACGATCAGACAAGGCAAAAGTATGAAACAAAAAATTAGAAAGAAATATGTAAGGAAAGTAAAGAGTTCGATCCAACGAAAAATGAAAATTCTAAGGAAATAAAATTGAACATTATATATTATAATTATATTAAATTCAAGAAATTATAGAAAATCTATAACTTCAAAATGAAGTAAAAGGTAAATAAATAGCTCAACTATAGTTTAGTTGAAATTAAAAAAATATTATATTAGTAAAGTTGAAAGGAAATAGTACGATCAATTATATTACGGATTGCGAATTCATTAGATTGCTTGTTGGAAAGCCAAACTGTTAAACTAAAGCCCTGAAGAAATAACAAATAAAACATTTACTAAGACCTTCAAATTAGCTAAACATACGGTCGTCGCCATTTTCTCTGATTTTCCGAACATATTGTATCGTGACGTCACATGGGCCTAACCTATTCGAAGGCGTACAAATTAATTAATAAATTTACGTTATTCCTATACTATCATTTTAAATCAGTTTCTATTTTTTGTTTTCGAAATGTTATTTATGACTTATACAAAATAAAACGAGTTCGTATTTAACTAACAGATATATTTCAACCCTATCCGGGTCCTTTTCAATGTTATATATTTGCTTGTCCATGTTCTACTCAAAATGAAAATTCGTTAAGGTTCGCAAAAGCAATGGATTTCTTGTTGACAGGCCAAGTTATTATGAAATTAGTGTTAGGGTTAGGGTTAGAAACACATTTTATTTCAAAGCTGGCTTTGGCGTGGAATAAGTTACCTAAACTTAAATAAATTTGCGATTCTAGTTAACTCCAAAACAGAAATTTGCAATCCATTTCATTGTGTAAGACATTAACGCCATCATTACGGTAATAGCCAATATCGTTTAGTTTAATTTGCCAAATTGTCGATACCTTTATCTAGATTGATTATTTTGCAATATTATTTGCTTCAAGGTTAAAATAGAATGCTCGAGAGTGTTTCAGGAGATATTTTATAGGTTTTAGTTATATATTTGTTGAAGCCCTTCATGTTGATCGGGTGATAAATGTTGCTGGTTTTGTGTGCAAATACTAAAATATTTTTGTTTGCTTTTGTTTTCAAAACATCGGTTTTAAGTTTCTTTTGAAAATCACTATTTGTATTTCTAAATTAAATTGTTTTCACTAAATTTAATAAATCTTCATCAAATTTGTATAACTCAGTACACTGTGGGGGTGTATATATTTTTAAAACTAAAGTTGTTATCGATTTCAGTTTCAATGTTTTGGCCTGTTAGTTCCTCACTTTTTAAGAAAAGAAAAAATATTTGCATCGAATTATTACTTTCGATTTTTTTAATTAATAATAGCTTGTAACTGGTATTGTTTGGAAGAGAAATATTTGCAAAGAATATTTAAAATAAATCATGGAAGAAAAAAGACATCCGTGATTGCTTTGACGTAACAATGGGAAGTTTTAACTGGGCAGAAATTTTTGAATCATTTAAACTCTACATTTTAGACTCAGTGACAAAAAACTAATTTTAAAAAACTATATTAGCCTTTACCGTGATGATGGCCTTATTGTCACACAATAAAAATAGACATCAAATATACAAAACGAAATATTAAATGATTAAAATTTTCAAAAAAAAATGGCTTTCAATTAGAAATTGATGATAATCGAAATTAGTAAATTGCCTTGATGTCACATTTATTTTAACAGAAAATCAGCCATATAAAAAGCCAAATGACAATTTATTATGTATCAATACTGATTCTAAACTCTCTCGCGAAATTTTAAAGAAAATTCCAATTTCTATAAACAATTGATTTAACCAAAATGAATCTTGTGAGCAAATATTTAATAATTCAAAATTTTATTACGTTGAAGCACTAAAAATAGCAAATGAATAAACTTTTTACTAAAATATAACCATGAAAAAAAAAGAGCCAGACAACGAAAAAGAATATGGTTCAATCTCCGACTTAATAAAAACATTTCGAACAATATTGGATAGACATTTTCAAATTTAATAGACAAACACTTTACTTGTCACACGTCACAACAAAAAGTTGACTCCAAAAATTGAAACTTCTCAGTTAGACTGTAATTGAAGAAAAAAAGAAGATTGTCCAATGCACGGAAATTGTAGAGCAATCAACATAATTTATTCCCAATAAACCAAACAAAGTTTATATTGTACTGACAGAAGATAAATTTAAAAAAAGATATGCTAATCACAAAGCATCTTTCATCTTTCTGCTTACGTCTGGGAAATGAAGGAAAAAGAAAAACATGGTCTATTTTAAAAAAAGTACTATCATATACCAACATTTCTAAAAAATGCCCACTACGCCTTCAAGAAAAATTATTATTTTATACAAAAAACCAGAGGAATTACGTAACAAAAAATCAGAATTAATTTAAGTTTAAATACGTATGTTATCGTCAGTTAATTTTTACAAGCAGCGATTTATGTTGTATTGTTTATAATAACTTGTCTTGAAAGTTTTTCTTTGAAACTTGGGTTTTATCGAGGGTGTTGGATCTGGATTTGATTTAGAATAAGACATTTTGTTGTTTTGTGTATTTCCATTGATTTTGGTTTTTGAATAAGGTTTTGTTCCACTTGTTTTACTATATTTGTGATGTTTCAATATTGTTCTAGAATATAATATAACCAAGATGCATATTTAAAAACATTGCTTCAACCAAATTATTTTAAAATTGCATTATCATGAAACATTATGTAGTAATTTTTTAGTTAATTAATCTTATTATATGAATATTATATGTATAACCAGTATAATTTATATAATTTGTATCAAATAAAAATAAATAAATGTACTATATGTTGAAAAAAGAGATATATTTGTTTACTAAACCAGTTGTAGTAAAATATCCCTGACAAAATATGTAAATATTAATGATAGATTTTATTTAGCATGTGTGATGAATATTACGAATTAGCGTGGTGATTTAATAAATACTTACATGTTTACGCTCGATGCTTCTGCCATCTTTATAATATTTATTCGTGGGAAATAACAACCGACAGGAGAAAAAACAACTTTGAACAGACTTGTAAACAGTTCGAACTAAAAAATATTAACACAAGATAACTCTTTTATAAGAAATAGAGCCATAACAATGCAGATTTTTATAAAACTAAAATGAATCGCTGTTTTATTTAGGTGAATAAATAGATAGGTATAGAATAAAGCATTTTTGTATGATCCATTGCCTTCATGAGTCATAAAACCTGGTTTCGATTAGCGCTTCAACTAAAAATTTACTAAGAATTGTGATTGATTGCTTGTTCAAGTTATTGGGTTTTATAGAGGCTATCATGATTTCATGATTTGTTTCGTGAGGCTCATATAAAAAAGTAGTTTTTAGCTATTTATTAAAACAGCTTTTACATTTATTTTTTATTCTAAGAATAGTGGTTTTACGATATTGTAAAACATATAAAGTTTGAAAATGTGTTTCGTTCCAATAAACCCTCTGAAATTCTCTGTTTTTGAAGCGAGATTTTTTTAAGACAGTACAAGGGACAGTGTAAGGACTTTGGCGACGTCTTTTATCCCAATATATTCCTGGGACTGTAAAATCATGTATTTAATACCGTAAGTTCCAAAAATAAGCTCCCTCGTATATAAACCTAACCGGAAATGGCCACCCATTTTATTTGCCTTCCGAATATAAGTAAGTAACTAATTAAGTATTTATTTAGCCATGATAAATACAAAAATTGTCGTTCAGAAAATAATTCCATTATAGTCCGTTTATACGTCACGCACAGACACATATTAAAAATATTTCCGTTGTAGTCCGTTTATACGTCACGCAAAGACACATATTAAAAATATTTCCATTGTAGTCCGTTTATACGTCACGCACAGACACATATTAAAAGTATTTCCGTTGTAGTCCGTTTATACGTCACGCAAAGACACATATTAAAAATATTTACATTGTAGTCCGTTTATACGTCACGCACAGACACATATTAAAAATATATAAAAAAGAAAAGAGAGTGGGAAATAGATTTCAAAATGAAGTTAAAAAGAAAAAAATAAAAAAAAAAAGATAACTCGTTAAAATAAAATTTGAATACTTTAATCGTAGAAACTTTCACGAATTTTTGCAATTTTCGCGAAAGTTTATATCGCGAAAAAAATTAAAACCGAAACTCGCGAAAGTTTATCCAGTATATTTCCCCTAAAAAGCCAATCCGCGAAAGTTTATCCAGTAAATATTTTATCAAAAATCGACAATTTTATTTTTTATTTATTTTGAATCGAAAAAAAAAATAAGGGTCTTTTTCGAGTGCATTTGACGTTTTTGATGATGAAAATTATGTAAAATATTTTTGTTTTTAAAGTCAAACATTATTATTTACAGTTTTTTTATGCTAATCTCGTAAAAAAAATCATATCTTACCTGTCATTCGCGAAAGTTTATCTTGCGAAAATGCTTCGATTGTGCTTTTCGCGAAAGTTTATCCCGTAAAATTCGCGAGTTTTTGGGCTCGCGAAAGTTTCTCTCGCAACAGTTTCTACGAATAAAGTAACTAACTAACTAAAAAAAGACAGAAAAAAAAATTATTTCACAGATAAAAAAGCTTGTGAAAGTTAGGAATCGCGATCTCTTCACATTAAATAAGATGGAGATAACTAGTCAAACACTTAGGGCATTCAAACTCATGTGTAAAAAGGCAAGGTGGAAAAAATTAGGGTGGTATTGTCTTAATTTCACTACTTTAGAAGTTGAAAGTTTCACAGGGATAAACTTTGCGCATTTCGAGCATTTTGACCAAATACACGAAAGTTTATCCGCGTGAAATTTTTATGACGTGGCCATCCGCGAAAGTTTATCCACGCGAAAAAAAGTTAAGTCGCCTTCCGCGAAAGTTAATCCGCCCGAAAAAAATATAAAATTTTAAAAGCTTTTAACACAATTAAAAAAACTCGTTTTAGCGTCATAATTTTAATTTAAGTCTGTCATGGAGTTAAATTGATGTTTTATATTCCTTTTCTGTAAATTTTATTTGTAGGAAAAATGCTAGTAATCATACAATTTATGACATTAAAAGTAGAAATTAAAAGGAGAAATTTTCTTTCTCGGGCCATCCGCGAAAGTTTATCCACGCAAAATTTTTCTGTTAGGCCTTCCGCGAAAGTTAATCCCAAATATTTCCCGCATTTGTTCGTGCGCGAAAGTTTGTCTCCACGAAACTTTCTACATCTAAAGTATGTTGCAAAAAAAAAAATTATTTCAGTACGCCTACAATCTACATATATTCGGCCTTTATCACATCGAGGGAGCTTAAAAATGATTCCTTAATCTTATGCTTAAAGGTGTTATAATTAGTTTTTTGTCATGTCCTCCGCAAGAATGTTCCATATAAAACGACCTTTTGATGACAGGTCAATTTTTTCCTAAGTAATATCTTCGAAAAATCCAGTTTTTTGAAATTACTGTTGCGTAATGGTATTCTTCTATTTTCCGAATCTTTAAATAATTCAGACATGTAATTTAAATAAGATTTACTGCAGAATTTAAATGCATGTGTAGAAATACACTGATTCACCCTCATATCAACAAGCAACTAATTTATAGCCCTGCATTGTTCTGTACCTATTTTTCTGCACCGATTTCTAATCCCTGCTCCGATTTATAATCCCTGCCCAGATTTGTAATCCCTGCCCGGATTTGTAATCCCTGACCCGATTTGTAATCATTTTCCTCGATTTGTAATCCCCGATTTGTAATCATTTTACCCGATTGGTATTAAAAAACTGCCCTGATTTGTGATTCTAATTGCCCCGATTTGTAATCCCTAAAATCTGCCCTAACTTGTAATCCTGGTTGCCCTGATTTGTAATCCCTAATATAATGCTAATTTTTATCACTAAATTGCCTAGATTGGCAGGCAATCAGGAGATATAATAAAGGAAAGCACAACAAAAAGGAATTAAATAAACTAGATATTGCTGCTTGTTTTCGCTTGTTATTAACATGAATAATTTTGAATTGTGAATTACAAGAATGAACCAAACAAGAACCCAAATCAATTGAAATGTGTTTTCCATGGTGCCCATCCGTTTCGTTCGTTTGTGTCATCACTAACTTATAGTAGTCTTTTCCATGGTTCCCATCCGTTTACAATCCTTAGTTTGTGTCATCACTAACTTATAGTAGTCTTTTCCATAGTGCCCATCCGTTTATAATCTGTTCGTTTGTGTCATCAATAACTTATAGTAGTCTTTTCCATAGTGCCCATCCGTTTATAATCTGTTCGTTTGCGCCATCACTAATTTATCGTAGTATTTTCCATAGATGCCCATCCGTTTATAATCCGTCCGTTTGTGTCATCAATAACTTATAGTAGTCTTTTCCATAGTGTCCATCCATTTATAATCCGTTCGTTTGTGTCATCACTAACTTATCGTAGTCTTTTCCATAGTGTCCATCCGTTTATAAGCCGTTCGTTTGTGCCATCAATAACTTATAGTAGTCTTTTCCATAATGTCCATCCGTTTCTAATCCGTCCGTTTGTGTCATCACTAACTTATAGTAGTCTTTTCCATGGCGTCCATCCGTTTTTAATCCGCTTGTTTGTGTCATCACTAACTTATAGTAGTCTTTTCCATGGTGCCCATCCGTTTAAAATCCGTTCGTTTGTGTCATCACTAACTTATATAGTTTTTTCCATGGTATCCATCTGTTTATAATCCGTTCGTTTGTGTCATCAATAAATTATAGTAGTCTTTCATGTTCTTTTAAAGGTCATTCGACTTAATATGCAAACCTGTGAAATCATAAAAATTCCAAATAACAATTAACTCAAAATTACTTAAATTTTTACCTGCATTAATATACAATTTTTGTGGTCATAAACTCCACCTTAAAATTGAAATTTCTGGTTCCAGAGTTAGTCAGAATGAGTTTATTAACTCTGCTGGATCTTATAAAAATATTGTAAGAATGGGTTTTAAGAGTTGGGTCTATATTGAAACGATATTTCTGGGATACATTTATTGTCCTTATTAGGTAGGTCAGAGTATTTTAATTGGGAATTCAGTAATCGTTATGTTATATTAATTTTTACCGTAAACTCATTCAACTAAAATTTAAACCTAAAGCTCCAACATATGTTTATATGTGAAACAAAAGTACGAAAATTCTCTGGATTACAAATCGGGACAAGCGGGATTAAAAATCGGGGAAGATTTTCGAATTACAAATCAGGGCAAAAATATTAGAAATCGTGGCAGGGATTAAAAATCGGGCAAAAAAGATTACAAATTGGGCCAGGGATTACAAATCGGGGCAGCGATTACTAATCGGGGTAGCGATTACTAATCGGGGCGTGGGTTAGAAATCGGGCAGAGATTATAAATCGGGGCTGGGATTACAAATAGGGGCAAAAAGTATTACTAATCGGGGAAGGGGATACAAATCGGGGCAGGGATTACAAATCGGGGCTGGGATTACAAATCTGGGTAGGGATTACAATTCGGTACATGGAGAACAAATCGGGGCAGGGATTACAAATCGGTGCAGAACACCTATGAGTCAGAAAGGTTATCCAAATTCAAGCAAAATAATATGCATTTATTTTGAGCAGTTTTTAGTCGATATTTGACTGATTTGTTAAGACCCAAATCATGCGTTTCAAAGTTGGTGTCAAAAGGGATTTCTAAATAAAAATCTAAGTTTATAATTTATTTTATTCAGAACATAGTGACTCATACTTTCCCCAGCAGAGTTTGATCTAATATACACCCAAGGCATTTAACAAATGTGTGTTGCTCAATGGTTGTACCTCTGTATGAAATATTCAGTGGATCCGATTTTCAAGCTTTAATTTCCGATGAAAAAGAATGCGTGTAGTCTTATCATCTCCCAAGTCGACACTCAATTTGCTATCGACAAACCATTCACAAAGGTTCGCAAAATTACTGTTTAAAACGTTCCCTCTATTATTTTTACATCCTTACTCTGAAAGATTAAATAGGAGTAATCTGCATAGAAATGTCTACAGTCTACAGCGCTTGTTTCATATCATTGACATGAATTAAAAACAAATGGATCCCTGTGGAACTCCACAATTCTTTATCGATTTTACCCAAAATCTCCTATTATAGAGATAAGATTTAAACCCAAATACATAATTTCAGAAAAACGCATACATTTTAACTTATCAAGAAAAATCCCATGATCAATTGTAGATTTTTGATAACCGATGAGTATCATTCTCGTGTGACATCCTTTTTCAAAAACCGCAAACATTTATTACGAAGATATGACAAGCAATTATCAGTAGAGAAGCCCTTTATAAATCATGATTGGAATTTATAGAATATTTTCTCTTCTTCGAGAAATTGCATAGTTTTCTCAATTACTTTTTCAAAAATCTTTGTTACAATCATTAACAAAGATATTGGCCTGTCGTTTTCCGCTTCAATTTTGCTCCCCTTTTAAAATAAATAAGTGATTTTGGCAATTTTAAAAAAAAATTGTCTGGGAACATTTTAGTCCTAATCGAGAGATTGATAATTTGAGTCAGAGGCTTCCTTACAGAGGCACATCCACCCTTAATGAGAACAGAAGATATATCATCAAACTCTGGTATTTTATTCAATTTCAAATTTTGAAATCGTCTACCTTTGCAAAGTGATATTCCATGTGCTATAAAAGTCTAAAGTTTTCTCAAAATTATGAATATTTATTTGGTCTAATGAAATCATTATTTGTGGCTAAAGGGCATGCACCACCCTCAGACAGTCTTTTTCTACTTGGTGTACTTATCAAATTAAATGGATCAAAACTTCTGAGGAAAATGGGGTTTAATAATCAGTCACGAGCGAATATAAGCCTCAATATATGTAAATACCTTAAAAGTCCTGGACTTTTATATACGGATAAAGGCGTTTTTATAGGTTTATATTAGGAGAGAGTTATATCTTGGGTGTGGAACATTAGGTTCCAATAGGAAACAATCAAGTTTCCTAGTGCTGACAGATTTTTAATTAGATTATCATTTTTTTCTATATTCGACATTATTATTTGGGATTGTTTTTTAATAAAACACTTCTAATACTTTTTTACTTTGGAACACACTTTTTAAAGCTTGTTTTTGTCTAAAAACTTTTTTTTTTAAAACTGAAATACTGTTTTTAAAACTATCATCCTAAGGGTTTATATCCGGGCGTTTGAATTTGGGGGACTATATTCGGGGGCTTATGTCCGGTGGGATTCTATACGAGATTTTGCGTATTAATCTAATTTGAATTTGTAAGTAAAATATTGGTTTTACTGCTGAATTAGGTGTCTTGAGGTATGGTACAGAATAATAATGCAAGTTGAGGTAAAGCCCACGTATACAAGGTATATAAGAGCCTTTTTATGACAATAATGAGAGACAAATATGTCGCATTTTGTAATAAAATATTTGAATTATTTTTTTTTACTAACACATTTTCACTCCCGTGTATTAGGTCCTCCCCCCGAATATAATTCTACCAAAAAAGTCCTTAGTCTTAATATTAGCCCTGAACGGTAATCTTAAAATTAGCATAACTTGAGAACCGATGTTTTTTAAGCTCTTTTATATGAGCCGTGTCAGGATGTTAGATTTTAAATTTTAATGTTTTTGAAAATCACTGTCCCGGTATATCCTTTTTTTTACAATTATTTTAATTTTTCATAAATAGCGGGGGGTAGGAAGACTAATGTTTTCGATAATCACCCGGTAGGAAATTTCTTCTAGGCATGATGTAAGGTTGACGCTTTTGATAATCACTGTCCCGGTAGGAAATTTCTACAGGAGAGGGTGTAAGGTTGACGCCTTTGACAACCACCATCCAAGTAAATTTCTACTAGGCAGGGTGTATGGTTGACTCTTTTGATAATCACTTTTATTTTCGCTAAGTCGAACCATTTTACTTGTTCCGTCCACCAATTATTCACCGATAAATCGAACTGCAGAAGAAGAATAAAACAAAAATCTTGGTTAAAATTACTACTTTTCTTTCAATAAATTAAATATTGTTCTTTTAAAACTGATATAAACTTCCTTTCTCTTCAGTAAATTGTAAAACACAGGGAACTTGTTTACCCTCACTATCATCAAATATACAATATATCTTTCAGATAGAATACACGTTGTCTTTTATAAGAAATTTTGTAATGACCTCAGTACTCAAACTTTACCAATATTTGAGTACCAAAGCTTTCTTAGGACTTCCTTAATGCGCAGTTCAATTATTTTCTGTACCACCCTTCCCGCCCCCAGGACGCGGGTGAGGATACTACCAAGGGGTGGGGATTGTTATTATTTTTCAATAATCATTTTAAATCGGAAAGAATGGATCTTCGAATAACATATAAGTATAAGACCTTTTGAAATTGTAGTTTCAATACCGAATCTTGGGCAATTATTAATCATGACATGAACGATGCATGGATTTTATTATATATGGAAATTGCTGTGTCAGCTTTCTTAACTTTTTTTTGTTGTTGAGTACTACGTTCTTAAAAAGTACGAAAAGGAAAATAACATTCGAAATATTTTCACTTACCTGTAAACGTTCGAGTTATAGAATGCACAGATAACTCGAACATTCGATAACTCGAACTACTTTGTTGGTCCATTGGAAGTTCCAGTTATCGGGAGTGTATTGTAGCTTAACATCATTGCAAAATAGAATATGACGTCATAAACACGACAGTTCGATTGACGTTATATTGATATTTTTTTTGAAATAGCTGTCAGTAAGTGTGACTCACTTATCTTTTATAAGAGAACGATTATAACTATATAATACAAATATGCGCATATACATCGGGGCTTAAACAAAGCAGTTTAATGTAATCTTAGTACAGGCCGCCATGATGTTCAAACATGTATAGCTTTGTTCAAAACAAGACTTATAACCCCTTAACTGTTAATGACGTATTTATTATTTGAGCCACTTCCCGAGCAAATATTGATTCGTGACCAAGTGCGCTAGATTTCCAGATAAATTCTACACAAGGTAGCTTCTTTTTTTGTTAAATTTTAGATAAATCTGACGGTTACCGGGTTAATAAATTATCTGTGTGTTATTTAACATTGAATTTAACTTATTATGGATTTTCAAAAGCCTATGACTGTATTCAGCATGATCTACTCATTGCAAAATTAGCGGCTTATGGCTTATCACATAAATCCCTACATTTCCTATACAACTATTTGACTGATAGGTACGGTGGCCCACAACTCTCACGGCGTCGGCGTTAACTTCACAGCGCTAGCACCAACCATTATTATTATTATTGGCCGCTAAAGTGGTAGGGAGGGGGGAGTAGAAGCTAAGCGGCCAAGTTGCCGCAAAGCGTGACGAAAGTTGAATGTAGACGGCCCCTTATATACACTGGCTGGCGGAACAGAGAATTTCCAGAAGTTAAAAGAAAATCATTTTCCAGGGAGTTTAAATTAAAAATGCACTTTTCTGAAGGCCAATTGAGAAATAGCATGCAGCAGCTTAAAAGCTGTGTGTTATTTTTTACACAAAACGTCATTTTTATGCCATTATATGGCTCAATGAATATTTCCAGCTTTCAAATGGGTTGAATACAATCATAAATTTCATCAAAAAATTGGTATATATATATACGTCCATCCCGTTTGTAAAGATTTAAAATGTAATGGTCCAATAATAAAATAGAAACTAAACCACAACACCATATACAAATTTTTAATTTTGAATATTTTATTTTAAACCATGTGGTCGGTCTCAAACAGTTGAATTACACTGTGGTGGAGATAACCCTTCTTCGGGTATTAAAAGTAATACGGGCAACTATATTGGAAAGGCTGTATTAACACAGGGAAGGAGATACCCTTCTTCAGGGGTTTGACTTAAAGCCGGAGGTAAGTTCGGTGTTAACGCCGTGAGTTTGGTGTTAACGCCGTGAGGTTGTTGTGATCGCCGTGAGGTTGGTGCGATCGCCGCGAGGTTGGTGTGATCGCCGTGAGGTTGGTGTGATCGCCGTGAGGTTGGTGTGATCGCCGTGAGGTTGGTGTTAACGCCGTGAGGTTGGTGTGATTGCCGCGAGGTTGGTGTTAAAATGTTGATGACGTTAACATTTTTCGAAAATATAAAATTTCGATATTTCTGACTCCAAATTGGCTATAAAAATTGTTAAATAAATTTATTCACTAAGACAATTGGTATAATAGTCTGTAACAGCAAACAGATTGAAAACATAATGGTTTTAGGCAGTTTTGGCATTTTTGGCGAAACGAAATTTTATCTTTTTAATTTTTTTTCGTCCTGCCGCCCTTCGAAAAGCCCCTTTATATGCCCCATTTCCAGAAAATAAAAATTAATAGCCTAAATGTCATGAAAAGGTATTTAAAATAGTTTTATTTTATGGATTTGTATTACTAAATATACTAGCCTCCTGATAATAAAACGCCCAGTTATTAATTTGGTTTTGTAAAATAACGCCAACCCACCGTCAACTTTGTCAATAAATAATTTTGATTGGTAATATGGAGGTTATAGTAAAGGATTGAATGAAAACTATGATGACCAAACTGATCATTTTTATCTTATAAATCAATCCAGTTGATTCAAAATTCTTTCTAAATTAAATTTATGATAAGAAAAAGATATTAAAAGTTCGATATACTGTAATGAATGGATTATATCATACATGCATAACTTAAATATAGTATTTGCAATTAAATTATTCATCATAACCCCCCCTAGTACAGGAAACATGAAAGTTCGGCTGATGTGGAGGTGTGCGAATAGAATGATAAATAAAATTACAAAAGAACATTAATTGTTTGTAGCAATATCCCTTCAATATACTCTTAAAGTTGTGGTACTACATCCCCTCGATCTAGTAGTACTTGAATGTGTTTTTGCACTTAGTTGGACGCTTAATTTATTTCTTA
>JAUOBW010228877.1:0-12424 GCA_032360285.1 Lepidozona retiporosa | reverse complement strand
ATGTTTGTGACAAAAATTTTTGGGAATTATGCCCAAAATCACAAAATGAAATGTCGCAAAAAATCAGGGCGATACCTAAATTGCATTTTTGGTTAAACGCAAACATTTCTTAACTCCGGTTCTTATTGGTTCCATGGTTTCATGCAAAAAGGGAAGAAAGTACTGGAAAAGCAATCATAATGAGACCAAGTTTCATAAAATAATTCAGCACCTTGAGTTGGATATGATCGCTGTTTAACAGGCAGCAAATCAAAGAGATATACAGGGCAATTAAGATGAACAATATTAAAAATATAAACTAGTCTAGGATACCGTCGTCGATCACTAAGACTTTCAAGACCAAGTTCTTTGTATAGTTTAAAGCAAGATGTACTTTTAATAGCTCCTGTAATAGCTAGTGCAGTATTATACTGGACGGATTCAAGATCTCTACGAAAAGTTTCGTTATGAAATTGAACACATTACTATTTATCGTTGTCTATCCACAACCCAGATTATTTCCACTTAGTAGAAAAGAAATTGAAACAAAGAAAGTGAGATCGCAATAATCTATTCCGAAATATTTAGGGAAAAGATCTAAATCGCAAAGATTTATGTCGCAAATTGTCTGATAAAGCCTCAATTCGCAAACATTTACATATGTTGCAAAATCCATTTTTTGGACCTTCAGTTCACAAACATTTATGACGCATTATTTTATAACAGCATTAATTGTTGTCCTTAAGATAGTTTTTTCTTCAATAAATGTATCCGTCTATTCAGTTCTTGTAACATTTCTTGCACATCTAGAATATTTAGCAGGCGTCCTGTCACATCAAGAGTAGCATGCTTTTACCACATATGCATTATTATGCTGTTAAATGAAAATACTATATTTAGAATAAAACGATTTTAAACAACCAAACTCCCCTATAACAACAATCCACAAAAACCATAGATTTATTTACCGAACACATGACCGAAATTATTAATCAAAAACTACGTGTGGTTAAAAATGTATATAATTTGCCCAGGGTTAGCACTCCTAACTTTTAGAAACTATGTTCGCCTCCATATTTAGCCATCATTTAATTTACAGTGTTTAAGGAAGAAATTTATATCGGGTTAGATTCTTAACAAGGGGTGAATCAACATGATTCACGGTCACTTCACGACAAAATGTTTCGAAATATTTACTGAATTTTCGTTTGTTCAGATTCGATATAAATTGTACTGATTACTTTCGAAACTTTTGCTTTAATTACGATTTTAAATTGCAAAATAAAATTGCAGTCAATGAATAGCATTAATAAGATACATTTTTAGAACAGGTAAAAAATAAATTTGTTACTTTTTGGTTTTTCTGGCATACGGAAAAAACTAATGCGATGTCACGTAAATAACGCTTAAACTTGCTGATATACAGTATGATGCAGGGTTTCCCATGGGCTTTTCGGTCACTCTGCTCTGGGTTGGGGGTTAGCGCCCCATGATATTTGCTAGTCCTTTGTTTTGTAAGTATAAGACATTACCTGTCCTATTTTTAATACTAGGGGCGGGGCTAATTGAATATATATTATTTTGAGGGTCACAACAATAGCCGTCAAAATCTCATAAACCCACATTTTTTTACCCTCATAATCTAATATTTCTGTGTGTCTTTATTTTGGGTCAAAGTTTTTTTGGCAGGAACCACCACAAAAGATTGTCTGGTTAATCAAAACAGAGTCAGATAATATAAAGGTTTTCTCAATATATAAATAATTCTTAAACATACTAATGGCCGCAATACGCCGGGTTCGAATCTCCTCGATAGCCAGTTTTTCATGGTGAAGCCGCCATCTAATCTCGGGCGCAAATATAGCAGATATTAGATGGCGTGTGTTTGTCCTCGTCCTTGTCCCAAATTCGTAATATATGTTTCATATAAAAAAAACCAAAAAAACATACTAATAAAATAATGTTCTAGCTAATTAGGAAGCAGTTTCTTTACTTCTATGGCTTGTTAACCCTATTTCGTAAGGGCTTTTTCATGTACGTTAAATGTATGGGTGGGGTAAATCTACCCATCATAAAATTTGAGTACAAAAGGCTATAAACCTAATTTTGCATGGAAGGTCATAGTAATAAGTAATTTCCAAAAATTAAAAAATATTGCGAATTGACCGAAAAATTTTTGATGACGTCAGCATTATTTAGTGAAAATATTACCAAATTTCCCTATTTTTCTAATGTATTTATCTCAACAAAAAATGATTATCCTTGCATGTTTTACCCCTCGTTGGAGAGCTACAAGGTTGATCTTGCTGATAAATATCAATTATGGCCCAATAAACAAGTAAATAATCTGCAAACGTCTGCACAATTTTAAACCCCACTCAGTATGGTCTTTTTGAGGTTTTGGGAGAGGGGGAAATCTTGCCCACCTTATCTAACTTTCAAACGAAATATGGTATGAGCTTGATTTTTTGTATGGAAGTTTGTACACTTATAAACTTTTCAAAAATATAAACTTTGTGAAATATCTTGCTGACGTCAGCATTATCTAAGTCACCACGTGACAGGACCACCTAAAAATGGGCAAAATGCTATAAAATTTGAAAGAAAGTCGCAAAAATGTGGTTGACCCCTCGTTGGAAAGGTATTAGGAAGCATATTCTGAAAAATGACCCTTCATTGACACTATTCCAAAATTTCTTTGCTGACGTCAGCATTTGAGTTGAAAAAAATTGGCAAAAAAAATGTGGAATTTTTTTTAAAAGATGCAAAACTAAATTATCTTCATTGAAAAATGATGGCCAGTCGAGTTTTTTGGCAATCCAATTTTCTATTTTGGGGGGTATCAAATACCCCCCATACGAAATTGGGTTAAGAAATAATAATAGCCACATTTTCTAATTTGTAAAGTTTTGTTTGATTTTCTCAAAGAATTAAATTATCGAACCGTCAATTTTATTAAAATAAATAGAAATGCACGTTTGACCACGATCATGTATTTCTTGTATTTGGCAGGTTTCTCAACCAATCAGAAATGGCATACGTGATGACGAAACTTTACTGGCACCGTGATTTTATTTTCTGAAAGTTGTATAACATTTTTATAACTTATAACTTTAATATAAAATAAGTTAAAAAATAAATATGTTTAGATTAAGGGAATGAACGCCAATAGAAATGTCATATATTAAGTGTGTATTAATATTTTAGAATGCGTGTAAACTTGAAAGACCATTTGGTTAGAAAACATAATTGGGATGAACTAAAGGCTTCTTCTGCTAGGGAACACTTTGGTATGAGGAAAAGCAGAAAAAGGTTACCAGATAACAAACGGTTGACAAAACCTAGATACTATCCATTAAAATTATGCCCCTTTCAATTTTGTAATAAGCAAGTTTTGCGAATAGAAAATCACTTAAAAACACACAAATTATCGAAATTTGATTATAAAAAGCTATTGAAAAAAGCTCAAGTTGTTGTAGCCAATGTCAGTGAAAGTAGTGCAACAGAAAACGAAGAAGAATCTCCTGAAAATATGAATAAACAATTTGAATTAGATGTAAAGAAAATTTCGAGATTTGAAAAGAAAAATAATTACGATAAATATAAAGACGAATATCTAAGTTCGGATGATTCTGATTGGCTTGAAGGATACTTACCTGATGCTTCCACAAATAATTGTCCTAGTTCTCCAGATGAAGAAAGCTCTGATAATAACGTGAATTTATTTTGTGATACTGGAGAAAATCCAAGTCCAGATGTTGAGGAGAACTCAGATTCAGATTGGGAGGTAGAAGATTTCGAAGATAGTGTTGATCATGTGTAGATTTTACCTGAACACTAAGAGCATACAATGAATGATTTTGTTTAATGGCAGGAAGGTCCGGACGGTAAGTGCAAACCACCGAGATCTGCCGCTCAAAATAAATCCACGGTTCTTTCTGCCACTAAATTTCTGTGTGGAGATGACCCTGTTGACTTTCAAAAACTGTTTATAAAATCGGAGGTTTTATTATGGGTCAAGGATCTGGGACTAAAAGGCCGTTTAGCTGGGACAATAAGAACCTATCTCGGTACAATAAAATTATTTTATAATTTTGTTGTTGCAACTCAACCAAAGATATAATTATTGACATTATAAAGATCAATGAAATGAAGATCAATATTGACTCATGGCGTTCAAATTATGGTAAAAAACTTAAGCGAGATGAATTTGAAAAACAGCTTCTTGACCTTGCGAAATTACCATCTGCTGAGAATATACGCAATCTCGACTCTTCAGAGCGTACGAAATGTGCCATCAAAACTTTTCACACTTATAAGGCAATGCAGACATCTAAGGTGCCGACAAGAAAGGAGTTCTGTCTTGTTCGTGATTACCTTATTACATATGGTATTTTAGATAATGCATCTCGTCCTGGTGGTATAGCAAATATGAGCCTTGACGAATATAGTCGGGTATACTTCGATAAAAAGGTTTTTAGTTTTGTCGTATCTGTAAAGAGGCACAAAACAGATACAAGTGCTGGTCCAGCAATGATCGTGCTTACCAATGATAGAAAAATTGAACTTGATATCTATCTTCAATATTTTAGAAATTCACTTGCAGGAATTTCTACGAAAAAAGGAAGTGCGGTATTTGTTTCATGGTCTGGCAAACCAATGAATGTATCTATGATTGGGGGCCAGTTCAATGCATATTGGCAAAGCGCCCTTGGTAATGTAATTCCTTGGCGTATGAACGCCAACTTGATTAGAAAGAAGGCTGTCACCAGTGTATATCAGCATGAGCCTGGCAAAAAAGCTGCGACAGCGCAATTAATGTGCCATCATCAAAAGACCCAAGAAAAGGTGTATTATTTGCACAAAAAGAGAGATGAGGTGGGACAGGCTTCATCAGACTTACGTGAAATCATACGACGAGATAACTCTGACGATAACATTGATATGAATATTGGAGAAGGTAGCAAGTGTCAATTGAGTCTTCAAAAAAAGGCGAAAATGGTCCGGATAACAGTGATGACACATATAGTGGAAGCTTCGTCTGATCTTGGGAGTGGGCGTGCAAGTTTCAGTCATGGTGATCTCCATGTTATCAGACAGGAGGCAAAGCACTTTATTCAAGGGAAATTTATTATTTCCTCAAAAGTTGTTGCGGATATGTTGTGAAAAAATGAGAAGATGAGAATTTTGATGAACAAATATTCCTTCAAGACAATTTTAGTTAAGTTGAGGACAGAAAGAAAAATGTTTAGGACAGTATGAATTTATATTTTAAGAGAATTTCAATTTTTCAAAATATTTGAGAAGGTGCTCAGGTCTATGAAAAGTTTTATATTTTTTGCCAGTTTCAATTTTGTTTGATGGTGAAAGCAATAATGCAACATTTGACCTTTAAATTAAACTATGGCTTTACTTGCATAAATTTCCGTGGACAGAAAATTTTTAGAGGCCAAAATTCGTAAGAATGGAACAATTATAGGGGATTTTGGTGAATAAAATTATCTTAAATTTAAATAGTTAACCAATTTCGCCATGTTCAGGCAATCATTTATTTCATTAATCATTGCCTTTGAAACTTTTTGAGAAATGCAGGCATAAACCCAAATTCGGAATGCTTCTGTCCGTGAAAGTTTTTAGAAGTAGAGTAGAAGTTTTAATACACGTCATCCAGTTCTTGCGATTTGCGAGAAATTACACAGATTCTGCAAATTCTGGCGGCCATATTGGAGTTTGATTGGGTCGTAAACACGGGAAATCCAAAACACAAATAATGTTTTTTTTTTTAAATAACGTATAATTTATACATTATATTCATTTAAAAATACTTTATTTAAATAAAATGAATATTTTATAATTTTTTTATAGTATTTTTATTAATTGTCTGTCTAGCCACGATGAAATATCAGCTTTACAAAATCTGCTATGCAACACGTGGTTTTGTCTTTTTTCAATTTTACAAAAATATAACCATGTAAACAAACGTGAATCGACTTCTAAAGCAAACTCCATTCAACAACGTATACCATACAATTAAATACTTTCATCATAATTGCTTTATTGTTTGTAAAAATTGATTTTAAAATGAACCGACAAGTTTGTTATTGTTTGATATTCCATTTTTTGTATTCTTTTATTAATGTAAACATTCGATTCTCTAAATAAAATGATTTCCATATATTCGTGGTGGACGTGATTATATTTAATTGTGTTTTGATTGATACATAAGTAGTAAATATCCCAGTATAATAAAATATTTTCAGACATCTTTTTCTTCGCTTGCGATCCAAAACGCACCATTTTAAAATGTCTGTTCTTTGAAAAACACGCGAATCGACACTTGGATGTCGTGTATTGCCAATTCCCCGTTTTTCAAAATTTACATACTGTTTGACATTTAAAAACTCGAAAAATGTTATTAGTTCTTATTTTCGAAATACTTTTAGTTTTCTAAACAGTGTATGTTAGTGGTATTTGTTCTCAATTGGCCCGTAAGTGTTGTTTTAGGACTCAAAATAACACTCATGAAATTCATATCCTTTTCACATGAAAACTCAGTAAAAGTAGTGTTTATTAAAACTCTGGGAAAATTTTTCTTGATCTTATAAGAACCCTAAACTTCTTTTTCCTTTAATATAATCTCTCCCAAAATAACCGGTGAATAGTGAGGTGTGTTAATTAGGTTGTTATGAGAACTAAAGTAGGTCGATCGGCAAAATATTAATAACAATATTATTCGTTCGCTCTCCTTAAATTGATATTATTTGTATTTTAAGAAATACGTTTGGACAAGCCCGAAATACTTGCTCTCTCGCATTAGTGGGACACGTTAAAAAGATTAGAGGAGTTAGATATAATATTCATGGTAGCTATTTTATTACGAAATTCAATTAAAAAATTTATGGTGTCAGAAAAACCTTTGAATAACTGCTGGTTGAGAGACAGTGTTTCTCACTACAGTGGACAGTCAACCACCATATTTTTCAGTTATTTTCGTTTTGGTCCAATCTACCATTTCCCCTTTATCACATATCTATTTCGTCCTCAGTTCTATACTGTATAAATTAAATTCACAGGTTCTATACCAAGGCAAGGTTCAGTTATCTATTTATCTTTCTTTTTCAGTTTGTTTACTGCTAGCCTATAGTCAAATTGTTACCAGGTTCTAAGCACGGCATGTTGGTCTAGCTCTCGTCTAAATGATAGTGCCTATCATTGTCTTGGCGGGACAGTTACGATTTGGGGCCCAGGGTAACCGTGTTTCTCGGGTAGTGTGGTAGCATTTAGTAAGAAAGATATTGAGTTGAAAACGTTTTTATTTTATTTTTTTATTTTAAAGCAGTACATAATATATATCAAATCTGTCATTAGTTTGTTTATTTTAAATATCTGTCTAAGGGACTGTAGTTTTGTTTCTGAATATTGTGTATTATTTTATCATTATTTGGTCACATTGGTCGTATAGAATATTTTAGATAAAAACGATATTTTAAAAGGAAAATTCTTTGTAAAGACACATTTTCGCGCGAGGGTGTACCTTACAAGCCATTAAATAAGCGCCGGGCACTGGTCATAGTCCGGAACAAAACCATTTAGAGTGAAGAAACAGTTTGACCAGTGTCATGAAATATTTATTTCAAGGCCTACCCTAAGGTCGCGGTACCTTCGATCCATTGGGTAAAATAATATCCTCTGAAATGTGATTTTTCGGATATTTTTTTTAATATCAAATTTGATTTTTTAATGAGCACAATTACAAATATTTATGACCATTGCTTATTGGCAACATATATTTTTAGTTTTTAAAGTTTGGGTACTTTAAACCTTCGATGCATGCGGGTTGCCCCTCTCCCCTGCGATGCATCTCCCATAAATAAGGGTTACACTTTTATTGGAATTGATTCATAATATGTTTGTAAACTTAGGTTGATTCTAAATAACAATGTACAATTGACTGAAGCGTTTTAAGTGTATGCCGAGTGTATGCCGAGAGGGCATACTATCATTTTTGGCACCTTAAAATTAGTGGAACTTTGGGATTATGCGTTTTTTTATTTTAACCCTACCCATACTAAACTATTTGCTTGTTATATATCTGACGACAATTTCAAATATCGAATAATAAAAATTTTATGGAGATAACTTTTCGAAATGTATATGTTTTCATATAATTTTCTATTGATAATCTTTTATGAAACGCGTCTAGAATTCTCCCGAATATCTTTTTAGATTATTTTGTTTTCAAACTCACATTTTCAGTATTCATCTTACTTTTATATTGTTTTACTATATATATCTTATATATATCTTATATGTACACATATATGTATAAAACACAATTTATCTCTTGTTTGGAGTTTATATATATATTAACATATTATTAGTATATTAATTATTCATTATTTTATCTTGAGTTCAGCATATTTTGGTTGTTTTTCTTGTTGTTGTATTTGGACCCCAGGCAAAAACAATCCAAAAGTGCCCGGCTAGGGACTGAACTCATCAACCAAAAATGATGAAGAGAGGCTGTTTTTATTTTAGCCGGAAGTTGAACGTGGTGGGACTTCGGGGATATACCCGTCAAAATATATGTCAGTAGGGAAATAATATGGGGGTATGTAATTTAAATCAATGAAGTAGAAATGAAAAATGTGACCGTTGCTATCGAAACCGGGTTACTTTGCAACAAGGGCTTAAATGATCCGGTCGTGCCGCCGAGAGAATAGGGAAACCGATTTTCCAAATTGTCTGATTTTTTAACATGGATCAATAATAGATAGTTGCACAGAATAACAGTTTTAGAATTTTGCAAAAAACTTAAATTTTTATATACACGATGCCAAAGATGCAGATAATAAAAATCAAACCTTTTGAATAAAAATTAGCTTCTCTGTTATTTTGTAGCATTTATGATGATAGGCAATTTTCTCAGCGGCTCGTTGAAAATAATGTTTTGAGAAAAACGCTAATAAAGTGAAAATTAAGTCGAAAAAAGCACCTTTAAATACTATATAACTGATGTAAAGCTATAATAAATAATAATTTCTCTCCTTTATCTTTGGTTTCGTCTCCTTTTTGTGGTAATTTTCACTGCGGTTTTCACATTGGGTACCTCTAAGGAAACATTAAATTTGGGGTTAGTTATCATTTTTTTCAAAAATAAAACTATGAAGGCTGATTCTCTATAGTATAAAGGATTAAAGCACCTAAAAATAATAAATTTGAAAAAATCATATTTTGATGTTATTCTTAGGGGTTTACTACCCCCTTACACATTAAAATTATATCATAGTTTTTAAAGTTCAATCAAAGTGTTATAATTTCTGTAAAATATTTGTGGAACGATACGAAGAACAGAAGATCCATGGTGTTTCTATAATGTCTCGTTCGAATTTAACTTTTACCACTTTCTGCAGCCCGGGGGTCAAACTCAAAACTTCGGTGAATTCCCGGAGGCTGGGCAAAAAGTTCTGGGGAAAATACTATGGTCAATGCCCGCAACAGGGATTAAGACAATAGTTAAAATAACAATATTAAGTGTTGTTTTTGTTGCGGAAGGGACACGGTACAGAAATGAGTGGTTTTGCCCATAAGATGGTGGGTTTATGAAATCTAAATTTTTAATCAGTCTTGTAATTAGTCAACCTTGCTAAAAATATGTGTTAGGTGTCCATCAGATTTAAAATCCTGTAGCATGTTCTGTTTAGATAAGTATATTTTCACAATAATGCCAACGCGAAGTTGAAGCAACAGCGGGTCGACAAGAAACAACTAAAGCAAGCACAAGACAAATTGATGATGGACATGTTGGCGATTAGCGAACTTGTATCTGTGTGAACACGGAAACCGTTTGAATAATAATTTCATCCAGGTTTAAAACAAGACAACACTGAAGATATGGGAGGCAAGCCAATGCGCATAATGTCGAAAGTAATCGATCACCACGGTTCTCCCCGTATTTTATTCTTTACCATGACGTTCCAATCAACGTCCTATTACTATGAGATTACGGCGATACTTCCCAGGGGTCTCTATGATCATCCCTTGCTACTTGAGTAAGCCCGCGCTTTGACTCACTGCCCTAATTGTCTATATAGCTTTTATTATTATTATTTTTGACGTTAAAAACAAAACACTAACAAGTTATAATTATTAATTAACTCCTATTTTAAAAGCCTCGTGGTTCTCTATTTAAATATAATTAATTTTACTTCCACCTTTTGAAATCTCTAAAATATTTAGTGTTGTTCATGTATATACGTCATGATATATATTTTTCTTCATACGTTTTCCGAGTTACACGTTTTGGGTGTTATTATGTATATTTATTTTATGCATTTAATCTTTCTTATGCAGTGAACTAATCAAATTTGCGCTAGTATTACTCATTGGTTCACCTTTTTGATTTAATACGTTAACACTAAGGAAGTTTTACCAATTTTGTTAATTTTTGCAAAATAATTAACAGTAACAATCCGAATAACTTTTAATATCCAGCGGTGCAATAAGTTTTTTCGATTACAGCGTATTAATAGTGTTTTTTTGGGTGTTGGGGAGGGGGCACTGTGAACTACAAAATGCTGACATAAGCAGCAAAAAAACACTACGTTCCCACCAAATTTAAAGTTTGTGTCTCAACCCAATCCGATTTTAATATGTGTTTCAAAAAGCCATTGCAGAATATGGTTAATAACATTATTTTAAAGAATATGACAATAAAAAGTCAATGTGTATCATTTTGAAAAATTAATTGAGTGTAAAGATTAACATATTAATCAAATATTTTGTAATGTATTATTATTATTATCACGTGTTAATATATTTGTAAATAGTATTTAATTGTATATACCTTTAAACGTAAAATATATATAGAGAGCTTTAAAGCAGAAAAAATAAATGTACTGAAGCTACTCGGTCGATTGCATTATTGTTATGGTAACGTTCATAAGGATGATGTATTCTTCAGGGCTGTAACAGTAAAAACTACTTTTAACTTTGTTCGATCGTTAATTCCTGTGTATTTAATATTCCATGATTGACCCAGACCAAATTTTTAAAATTCTTATAAAATGTATTATAAGATATGTAAATAATTTTTTTGGGGAAGTGGTACGAATTTTGGATTGTAAATAAATAAAAAAACTCCTACCCACGTCTTAGAAATGGGCGTTATCCAGTCTAGATAAAATAAAATGGCGAAAAGGTAGCATATAGAAAAATGTTAAAAATCGCTAAGTTCCAAGTCTCCAGATAAAACTGTTCAAAGGATATAACGAAGGGGTAATTTTGTCCCCAGTTGGAATCGGGTTTTGTAATATCTGCCATCTCTATAACTATAATCCATAATGGTAACCTGGCTGAGGTTTAATTGCCTGAATATATTAATACTATCCCTATACTAAATGTTTTCGGGTGAAATACCGAGAAATATTAACCCGAAGAGTGGAAAATCGAGTTTGCGAGATTTTGTGCCAGAGAATGAGGGTTAATAATTCGGTATTTCACGACATAACTGCCAATTATAGCCAAAAATGTCTGTATAGGGAAATGGAAAATTTATAAGAAAGGGTTTAAGCTTAGATACTTAGGGGTTGGTCTTTATTAACATCGGATACCCGGGCGGAGTATGTGTTGCTGGGGTGTGAAAATATTTTTGGGGATTTCGAGTAAGATGCGAAATATATTATTGAATTTTGAGGTGGGGTGTGAAAATATTTAACCCAAATTTGTATCCTAAATCTAGTTTTTAGAAATACCCACAGAGGAGGGGTGGTAATCTTTGACCCTAACCAGACTGGGTTTTTTGGAATTCTGGTCAGACGGGGATAAAAGATAAAAAATATTGTGCCCGACCCTCCATAAAAAGAGTTATATATATCCGTTTGCTCTGAAATTTGGTATGGTGATAGACCGGAAAGAAACACTTTTTTTTTAAATAATTTCTTTTCAAAATGGCGGATATTTTTGATTACTTCAGCATTTTTATATAAAAAAGCTGCATATTTTCAAAAAATGATAACTTTTGATCCATATATTTTTTAATTCTGTTTTTGGCTTTTGAAAGATAAAAGACTAAAATTTAAAAAAAAATGTTGAAAAAGAAAAAAAAATACCCAGGGTAGTCAAATTTGATGGGGGAGGCTGTAATTCTTTTGTAATTTATGCAGGGGGTGGGAACATTTTCTTGAAAAATTATAGGTGTTGTGAAAAAATTTTAGTTGAAAAATTATACTCCGCCCGGGTATCCGGTGTTAATAATGACCAACCCCTTAGAGGATATATGGCTGTATAGGTGTACTAACTTCTCTGAAAATTTAACAGCTCATTTAGTTTCTTTTATTTTCTGAGAATTTGTGGAGAAAAAAAATCTAAAAATTAAGATATTTTTTTTTAACAAATTATAAAATTAAATATTTTCAGGGCGTGTTTAGTGGCGGTTGTGTATACG
>JAUOBW010228766.1:0-12435 GCA_032360285.1 Lepidozona retiporosa | reverse complement strand
GGCATTCCTATATAAATTAAAATATCCTATACAAAAAGGAAAAATGAAAATATGCAAAAAACAAATCCAACAAACAATAATACTAACTATACATATACTTACGACACACAACACTGATAATAACAATATAAAAAATATACATTTTAACTAAGGTTATAGGTGGGGGCGTTGCTCCCCAAAGATAAGAAATTTAAATTCCAAACCCCCTTGCCAGATGTATATATATACATACTTTTTAATATACTAGAGCCGAAATAAAATGATGAGACCGTTAATCTTCAAGTTGGCAAATATTTCTTTATCCCAATGAATGACGCCATAGTTCTCAGAATTTTACAGTAGGCCTCGCTCGGACACACAAAGCTTGATATGTGGTCTTCGAGTTGATCCTAAGGAAATTTTTTTTCTGGTTTCCCTGGCACTCAAATTTGTTGTAAAACCCAACTTTACCATGGGGATATCTTTTCCCGAATAAAATATAGCCTCTTGAAAATCGAAAAAATGAAATTTTCAAAAAAAGCCGAAAATTTTACGTATTTCCGTAACCGGGTCCTAAAAAATGAAAGATAAAGTGTGGCCGGCGTTTTGGCCTACTACCTCTATAGTCTTGGTCCAATTGTTCCGATATAAGCTCGCGTGTGCACAGCCTTATTAAAAGCAATTTTAGTTTTGAAATGCATTATATGGGTGATTTAAAAGAGAATGTACCAGGGTGACAATTTATTGTAATACTTGTAAAGCAATCAATTTTTTTTTATTGCCGTAAAAATTTGGCGGATATGACCCATTTTAAAATATTTCGCGGCCACGAACAACTATACGCGTTAAAATATAAAGGGCCCTTTTGTGACATTTTTGGTAGTATGCAGTTCAGCATACATTGGTATGAAAATAAGCGGCTTACATATTTTTTACAATTAAATACCCGAAAAGGAAAGATAGGACTATAAATAAAAAAAATATTTTACCTCGCTTACTGGTTTTAATTTTATAGCCATTTCGTGGAAATTTGCGGCTTCCATGCCCCCCGGCTTACACACCTTCCATCCTTCTATAATTCCTGCTTACAAATGAATTTTTTAATATGTTAAAATGCAGATCTCTGCCTAAAAGATTAAAAGCTATCGCCCCTGTGTGTCATTGGTGGCTTACAGTAGTCTCCATGTGATATATTAGGGCTTACTATGTTTGTTTAGCACTGATTATTTTACAAAAAAAAAATCTGTAGCTCTCGTTTAAAACTATATGGTCTTTCACAACTTAAATTGATGAAAAAATTACCCTCAATGTGAATGTAACCGGCTTACAAAGTGATTTCTAATGAGGTTAATAAAGAATTTCCAATGAATAATAAGAATAGAAACTCTTTTCAAATTAAGTAAATCTATTTGTAAGCCTCAAAATTACACATAATAAGTAAATAAGATATACTTTCCATATTATTTATATAATTAACTTATAGAAAATTCACTTTAAATAAAATTTTTATTTCATTGTAGACCAGGGGCCCAGGGAGGCAGGTGTCCCCTTTCGAGGGAATTTGTGAAGCATACTTTTTCTTGTGTATTTTTGAATGTAGAATTCGAATCCGCATGTTGAACAGGCTGAATAGGACGCATTTTTGAGATTTTTGACCCTTTCATCTCTTCTTTGTAGGAAACCTTAGTACCTTGAAAAATGTCAAATTTTAAAATTAATTTTATCGAAAATGGTTTACACCATTCAAAAGAGCAGAAAATTATATAGAAGACTTATTAACATATAAGAACACAAGTTCATTTTCCTGTGATATCCTGAGTATATTTAAAATTTTACGTTCAATTATCATGAACTCATTATAAAAAAAATACCAATGCAAATCTTATTTTATGCTAAATAATTTACTTAAATTTCTTTTTTGACAATCAGAAAGACTTTTTCGCAGTAACATAAGCTTTTAAAAATAAAAACAACTGCAAATGAATAAAATACATAAAAAGTGACCATGAGATAAAAGGTCTTTGAACAGAAATTATATTAGGCATTCAACAAAACTTAAGATTTTCTTTTTATACCAAATAATAAATATTAAAAACATAAATATTAAAAACATAAATATTAAAAATATAATTATTAAAAATATAAATATCAATAAAAACAAGACAATCTAGACCCACTGTTCTCACCTTAATCACCCTGTTAACTCATCTTTAATTTTGATTCAACAAATTTATTTGGAATTTCATTGTATTTGAAAATATCTCAAAAAACTAATTTTTCGGTCATTTTGGACGTGACTTGGCCCCAATTTTTTTATATGGCAATAAACATTATAAGTGTTCACCTTATATTTTACATTACTATGAAAAAATATCCAAAAGCAGTTCTATTTCTTTAGCTTTTAGAAATCCAGCAATCTGATTAACCGAGTGCCTTTCTGGGGTATAATTCAAGTACCAGAACTAGAGCAAAGAGCTTTTTGTTTATTTAAATATCTCGTGAATTTTGCACCTCAAAAAATATACTTATAAATAATTAACCACTGTGTGTTTACATAATTTGTACACGTTTTTTTATATAAGCAACCAAGTTTCCTAAGTCCCAGACAAATGACCAAAAAATAAGCAACTCCCTAAGCAATCCCCCAGGCTGACTTTCGTTGCCAAGGATATTATTACAATAGATTAATTTGAATAAAAGTATAAACAAATGAATATCAGATAATTTATACATAAAAATACAGGAAAAATGAATGAGTGCCAGTTTAAATTTAAAAACACACAAATGTTATCGTTTGGACGTTATTTATAACAAGTAGAACCTTAGAAAGAGGGTCTCAAATGTCAGAAAAATAAGCAATCATTAGGCAACTTTGAGGCTGAAATCCACTAAGGCTTTAGCAACTTCAGGCTGAAGTCAAAACGTGAGATGCTTAGAAAAAAACGTACATAGGCATACTAATCCTTAAAGGATAATTAAGCCCTAGAAAAAATATTTCTGTTTTTTGTCTTAAAATAATATTTAGACTATATCGTAACTGCGTACAAAATTTCAGATCATAAAACGTCGATTAAGAGGTTCAAATTAACTAAAGAAAATCACCTACGGTTGCGGCCATTTTCTCTGATTTCATATTAGATCGTGACGTCAGATGTGCCTAAAGCTATTCAAAAGCATAGAAATATAAAGAATTATATTTAATAAAATACATTAAGTATGTGTTATAACTTTATTGGGATCATTTATTATTGTCTAAAAAGTATTTTTAAATAAAACTAAGCAAATAATAGCACATTTAAATGTATTTAATTGCGATAAACCATGTTTTCTTTACTTGTCTACGAATATTCTATTGTTTTTATAAACGTTAATTACACTCGTTAAAATTCCAAATATTTTGTAATTACCCTTGAGGGATAATTATAAATAGATATCCTAAAGTTTTAATTACCTATTGAAATAAATAAAATAAGTAAAAAGGGTAAAATACATGAAATAGAATAAATTTCCTTTATTCTACTACAGAATCAAATATAGAAAGGGCACACCTGACGTCACAAGTTATGTTTACTTTGCAGTCCGCTTTGTAATATTATACTGTCATGGCGCTGACCGTATCGATATTTTGAACGGTCATATCTCGAGAACTATACATGCGTTTCCTATAAATTTTTGTATGGTGCTCTAAAATAAGAAGTATTATCGATACATGAAGTTTGAAAAAATATTTTTTCCAGCGCTCAATTATCCTTTAAACTTTCGCGGACGGAAAGTTTTGTGGATGGCTTCATCCGCGAAATTTTTTTATTTAGCGGCCATAAACTTTATTAAATAGAAAATTTTGAAATAATTTGCGTGAAACTGTCGCGAAGAGCAAGTTTTGAAATATTTAGCGGACATACACATTCGTGGAGAGCAAACTTTAAATATTCCGCGTGTATAAACTGCAATAGAATGAAAATTAACTTATCATAAATAGAATAGAATAGTGGTTTATTCACAGCTACTACCTCAATAAAGAGGCTTGCTCAGCTGTGCATCAAAAGAAAGAAAGAAGGAAAACTAAAATTTAACTACCAGATAATTTCGGTGAATTGGTGGTTTTAGTTGTTGAATTAGAAAAAAGGAAAGCAATATTTTTTTATCCTTTAAAACCTTTCATAAGTATGGAAACAAATACAAAATACTTGTAAAGCAACAAAATTTTAATTTATTTCCATGACCATAAAACTTTTGTGGATATAACCTGTATTGGAATTTTTCGCAAACATCAACTTCCGCGGATGTCCAGCCATGTCCCATAACATTTTCAAAATAAAAATAACTGAAAATGAACAAAATACATACATAGTGACCGTAAGATAAAAGTACATGTTCGCAAAACCTGTCAAATTTAAGGGGGTTCTGTGACATTTGATAGGGCTGTTACAAGATTAGACAAGAATAGCCGGTGCAACCGTGTAACATGGAATCATAATGTAAATTCTGCTAAATCAAAAAAAGGTTGATCTTGGATAATCCAAAATTTCAGCTTATTTCGACAAACGGTTCTGGAGAAAAGTGTAACCAAACAAAGGGTAAGGTCGGATAAGGCTGTAACGCCCTTAAACCTGAAAATTGCGGATAATGATTTCTAGTTAGACATGTTCTGATATATTATTGGTGAAATATTGGCTTTCTATGGATAATACATATGTAAATGGATGTCCCTGGGTAAAAATTATGTTGTAAACCCATTTGGATAACTCTGTGACAAGGCTGAAAGTAAAAAAAAATGCTCTTTTATTGTCCATTCTGGAGCTGAGAATATTTTCAAAATTGATATGATAATATATTTTACTGAAGCTTACTATACGATATTTCATCGAAATAGTGGTTTTATGTTTCTATATTGTACCATTATGGGATAACGGTGTAACAAAATATAGTATTGAAATAACTGCTTTAATTGCTTACATAAAGGTATAATTTCATTATTTCTTTGTAGCATCTGGCTAACTATTTTGGATTTTGTAACATCTGGGTATTTAATATTATGGATATGTGGCTAATACGGATAAGTTGTAACATGTGTTTGAAAAATGTTACTATTTTATCCATTTTCTTCCTATATATGTATTTATACCTAATTTGACTGCTTCTGATGGTTGGGTAATTATTCAGTCTAATAAATTATAAAAAAATGTTGCACATAGGAATTGCACAAGTTTGTTAAATAGGAGCATGTTTGGATAGTGTGTACCATGTTATGACCAATGATTTAATTTAATTTAAGCTCAGAATTATTGTTTTGGTAGACTGAACGATGGCTAATGTACTTAATTATTACTTTAAAAGCTATTGAATAGAAATTTTCAACATATCATGTAAAAATCATATATATTGGACCAAAACGGATAATTAGTAACAAATTTCTATCCAATTTATTTACCAAATCTAAATAATCTTAAAGTCAGCTTTCATTGTTGTTACTAAATTATTCCCTAATTTTCACCTAACTAGTAAAGCTTCAAAATAAAAGTCAAATAATTGCAAAATACAGTGCTAAATTAAGTAGATACAACACTTTTAGTTTATTTTTTATGGTAGAAACATATTTTTGCGTTTTTAAAAAAATGTTACGTTTTATCCATTTACGTTCCATTTAAGTGGCAATACCATATAAATAAAGTTTACAACCATCCACTGTTACTATACTAAATCAAAGCCATTAAATCTATTAATTCACTGTGGATTGGGTTTTGGTGCTTTTCACAGAAAATCGACCATTGTTACGCTTTATCCATTATCTCCCTATTTTCTAAATTTTGACATTATCGAACATCGCGGTCGCGTTTATTAACTTGTTACTCACTTTCCCTGAAAATTTTAACTGGTAAATGTCATATTTTTTGAGATATTAATAATTCGTCAATTTCTACAGTGGTTCCTTCTTTATCCGATATGTCCGTTACCCCTGGGCCGATCTGGTTCGATTTTTTATGTTAAAATGTCGAAAGGTGTATTATCAGAGGAAAATAATTAGTTTTTGAAAAAAACGTTTTTTAGAGAATTTATAGGTGAAATGACAAAAATGGTACTTTTTATCCATAACAACCCAAATCTTTTAATACAGATAAAAATTAAAATTACATTAGATGCCTAATACCGTTACGCTATTACCCAGAAACTTTCAAATCCTAAATTGCATAAAAACTGATTTTATACTCAAAAATGTGTTTTTGGTGATTTTTGAAATGTCACAGAACTTGACAGGTTTTGCGAACATGTCCAAAAGGGCTTTGAACAGAAATTATATTAGGCATTCAACAAAACTTAAGATTTTCTTTTTATAATAAACAATAAAAATATAAATAAAAAAAATCAATAAAAATAATAGCAATGTATATATAAAACACTTGGTTTAGAGCTAAGAGCTTAAATTTGACTTTCTCAGTGAAAATTATTCGTTGGCGTTTATCAACGGAATCGTTTACTTGAATCAATGATATTAAAAAGTAACTAGATGGAGGACGCCAATAACTCTATTATTCTAATTGTGTTATAATTATAAAATATTGGCCTTTTTGTGACAAAATGTTGAAATGAAAGAACGGTTTACCTACAGCTTCTACCTTTTAAGATAATGAAAATATATTTTTAGAAGTAATCAAATTAAAGTTATATTATTGATACCATGTGATAGTACATCAAAATACCATTTGATAAAAAACAGCTGTTTTTCGTTTCCAATAGTTTTTATACAAATATTTTGAACTGCCTGGGCTAGTTTAAGGCCAACGCAAAACCCCTATTTTCCCCATAGCAACGGTCACCATTTAAAAAAAAATCCACCTTAAGTCATATGGTTATTTTCTTTAAAGTATTTTCTGTGAGGGACTGGGACATTTTTTTTGGTGAATGCACGGGGGTTGGCCGGGGGATGGTAAACCTTAAAATTGAACCAGATATTAGCAGGACAAGTGATAAAAATATGGCTAAGCTTAATATTATTATTACTATTATTTTAATGCTGAAGCTCAAAATAAAGGTCTAAAGTCTCAACTTTTTGCAAACATTATCATAATTATTTAGAGTATTCTTTTGAAAACTTTTATTATTTCTAAAGTGGAGAATAGCCTTATCATTGAAGTAATAAAATAACAATCGAAAATGTTTGAATTATAAAAAAACGTTGAGTCAACTAAAACCTATCTTTTAAAAAGTTTTTGACACTTGTGTCAACATCAATGGTTATAACTAACGATTGCGACAAGAATGAAGGGTTCCTTACGTGGATGCATTCCCCGAACACATGATAATGTTTGTTAGAAAATGTCGATTTCCAATTACCATATTTTTCAATGAAAACATGGTCCCGTTCCTTATGCCGAACGCATATTTTTTTATCATTCTCCTGATAAAACAGTGAATCTGGTCCATTTCGAAGTAAATTTCCACATCCTGCACACTTGCTTATATTTCCTTTTATATATATTAATTCAAAGGGTGTTGAGGTTGTTTCAGAATAAACAGGGCGAATCTGCTTCCCTGTTGTTCTGATTTTCATTTTCATTCCAGAATTGCTTAATTGAGTCACCTCTAGTTTCGGTTCATCATCATGTAGAATATCACCCAAAGTAAGGTTATTCACCATGGTCGAAGTTGCGGGGCGCTTTCTTTGTGGTGGATCACCTTTCTTTCCTGCGTACTTTGCCATCTGCGGAGGGATTGTTAACTTAGTTAGGTTAAGTCCTCTATTAGAAAATTCTTTCAAGTACGATTCTAATTTGTCATTAAAAATAGCAACAGCAAGTACATGTGCACAAATCCCTCGTGTTTTGAAACCAAGGCAATTGTCTTCACAGTTTATCTTCAGGTTAGCGTGCATAGTTACTGTTCTGTATTGACTAGTATTACTTTTTACGATGAAGTGTTTGCTGGAAAATCCTGGCATAATTTCCTTTTTATTGATTATCGCAACAGCTTTATCCTTCAGTGCATTAATTTCTAAACGGGTTAGAAATCCGAGCAATGGATAGAAATGATCTACTGACTCATCAAACGACTGCTTACACGAGGCATTTAAATGTTCGTTAGACTGGTTCAAGTGTAAATTGCTTGATGTTACTTTAAAGTTCTTTACCTCTTTGAATTTTTTTTGATCGACTTTTATTTTATCAAAT
Source organism: Lepidozona retiporosa (assembly GCA_032360285.1). NCBI lineage: Eukaryota > Metazoa > Mollusca > Polyplacophora > Chitonida > Ischnochitonidae > Lepidozona > Lepidozona retiporosa. Next base: position 4,291 of record JAUOBW010228766.1, on the reverse strand, counting down.
GAAGACAAAGTTCCTTGTCTTTCACTTTGTTTCAAATCTTGGTAGGACGAGATATATTGCTTGAATTCAGGACGTACGACATATGGACCATCCATTCCAAGAAATGCCTTGTGTATATTAGACTTTTGCTCATCAATGCACAATTTCATATCATTGCAGAAAGTCGCAGAATCCTTTGGTGTGAAATTATTCCATTTCTTGAAAACAGCATTTAAAGATTCTATTGCGTTAGTTGACACTAATCCTTGGCCGAAGCCAAATGATTTGCTAAGTGGTTGCCTCATATGATCACAAATGTCTTGCTGCTTGTTTTTTTCAAAGTATTTCACAAATGCAGGATGTACTTTTTCAGCAGATTCGAGCTGATTCCAAATATTTTTTGCAGTTTCACATCGTTGTTCATATTCAGCACTAGTCTTTGCATATACTAAACCTCCAGTTCCAAATATATCTTCTTTTATTTTTTTAGTTAAAGCTGTAGACAATCCATATTTGGAACAAGCTTCACTAATGTTTTTTTTGCCATGAATCATGCAAATAAAAGACACCGCTGATGGGTAGTTAGTTGCTAGAGCATTCCTCAACGCCTTTTCGGAATCGGATGCATATCCTTTTAAAAAGCGTGATAAACCTGGTGCTGCCAGACTTATATTTTGAAATAGGCTATTATATGTATCTTCGTCTTTCAACATCATCAACATAAAAGGTCCTATCATCGTAGGGCATATTTCTGTATCTTTAGTGAAAAGCATTGTATTTGTGTATGCAGTGCATAGCACATAAAATGGTCCAAGTTTAAAGGTTACGTCCGAATATAATAATGATGTGAAACCATCTCTATCGTAACAACAACAATCTATCAAAGAGTCGATTTGATAGTCAGAGAAGGCAACAATCTTTGGGGCTCCATCATATGAATAACACCGAATAAACTTCTCCTCATTATTTTCGGCGTAACTATTGATTGTTTGTGTAATAGAGTATATGGGATCTTCGACAAATTGTTTACTTTTAGAACGTATGAAGACAGCCTGATCCTTTCCTTTTGGCAAGGCACTACTGCACTCTGAATTTTCCAAGCCACCTACTGATTGCGAAACATTAAATATGGCTCTGCGTGATGAACTTGTTTTGCTGAGCTCTTCTGTTAAAGATATTTTGGTGCTTTTAAAAGTTCTGGTGTTCGACCCTTCTTTATTTGAATTACCATGCGGAAGTACTTCAACTTTGTGACACTCCCCTTCAAACGTGTATTTAATTAATGCTAAATTTGAGTGATTTGAATTATGGTCGTCGATAGTAATTACTGTCTTCCGCAAAGAATTATCAGAGGTATTTACAAACGGCCTTCTTGTTACGGAGATTGAGTTTAAAGTAAGCGGATATTTAGTTTTCTTTACGCTATATACAATGCCATCTGAATTTTTTGAGAATGTATAATTTTTTTTGCTGGTCTCACTCTGTCTCCACGCACCAAGTCCATCCGATAGTATGTCGTCGCAATGTTTTATGTCATTAAGGTCTATTACAAACATGCAATTTGTGTTAATTTTTTGTGGAACTACACGAGATATCCATATTGAGTTTTGGGTTTGAAAGTTCAGTAACAAAGGCAGTACTTGATCATTGTTTGTATTTTTTAACAATCGTGTTGGTAATTCAATTAATCCCCTGACTCCATTGTAGTATTGGTCTTCATTGAAACTAAAAAAAGAAAGAGACATTGTATTAAAGTTATTAATCTAGCATAAGAGGGAGTGTTTCCTCTATTGTTTCCGATTTGCTGAAATAAGCGAACCATTCTTGTTAACTTATTTATTTTTTGTATTTATTTAATAATAATCAACAGTTGGGTGATTTGCGCGAAACTGTTACAATTTAAAAATAATTATGTTTTTGAAAATTTCAGAGGCCTTTTTGGTTGATATAATTTTTAATATCATTTATTAAAAAGGTTATTTGGTTATACTTATTGGGCAAACTCATATTTTTTTTTGAAAAAAAGAAAACAAGTGACCTTTGAATGGACCCCCTGGAATGTAGGAAAGCAATTCTGAAGATATAGTATTTTAAAAAATTCTTAGTTGTCAATAACATTGCCAATGCAGGGTTGCCACAGATATTTCTTCATCAAATTTCCAGACATGACTTGAAATAGATATTATTTTTCCAGACAATAAGATTGAATTTGATATGAATTTTCCAGACATTCAATGAAAAAGACCATATTTTTCCAGACACAGATTTGCCAAAAAAAATTGGAGAGGTCATCTTCTCTCGCACTTTACTGCATTGAAAAGTATTAACAGGTAATGAAAGATACAACATTCGTAAAATTATGTATATTTCACAAAAAAAAATGTATTAAAACAGAACTAAATTAGGCTTTGGTCCCTAATAAATTACCCCTCCATTTCCACCTGAATAAGTTCAGGGTGTCGGCACATTTTTTCTCAACTTCATAGTTTCCAAGGGACTTTACACATTTTTGGGCTGTTTTCTTGCCCAAAAGTTTTTAATGTGAATTAAGGGTAAGCAAAATTCGAACTATTCCCAATTAAGTTACAAAAAGATCTAATATGAACTAAGAAAATAGATTACTTAGTACAGGTCATCTAGTTTCTGGTATCATCATAGAGGAAAATTACTATTAATAAATTGACATGAAAGAGGATTTGCTATTATAACTTCTCCAAACAAATACTTATAATATGGTCGGATAAAAAACTAAGTTTCTATATTTCAAGAGGGGCTTATTTTAACTCCCAACAAACTAACTTTCTAAAATTAAACAGATAGGGTTAATTAATCATGTTTCAAAATGTCATGTAATCTAAACTTAACATAAATACTTATATTATAAAATATGATATAAAAATTAAAAACATCCCTGAGAAAACATAAAGAAATAGTCGATGCATAAAATAATAGAATTATCAAGCTATTAATTGATAAATATATCTTATATTTTATATCAGTAGAAAATAAAAATATCAATCTATTGGTTAACACAAGCATGCATCATTAACGATTAAAAAAAGTCTAATCATTTGAAAAAGAATAGAATTATCAAGCGTTTAATTGATATCTTATATTTTATATCAGTAGAAAATAAAAATATCAATCAATTGGTTAACACAAGCATGCATCATTAACGTTTAAAAAAAGTCTAATCATTTGAACACTAGAATTAACAAGCTAATTGGTTGAAAAAATATATCTTATATTAATTTCTTTTCATCAAACAACTATCAATGATTTTGGGTAATTAAAAATATAATATACACAGTATTTATTGATTGACAAATATATCTCAGGCAGGTTTTCTCAGCGCTAGACTGGCTACCTGACACAATGTGTCAGCAGTTTCTGAAAAAAAATTTACTTTGATACCTTTTCTGAAGTGTAGTTAAAAAAATTTCTGCATACAGTCTAAGAAACAGTTTTATATTATACTTCAGTCAAGAATAAAACTATCAATCAATTGGGTTATTAAAATAGTCTAATCATTTGAACACGAGGATTAAGCTATGTACAGTGCGAGCACAGGAATTCATCCAAGAAAAATTAGGAATTTACTAGGATAAAAAAGCACAAAAATTCTAGGATTTTCGTAAAACAGTTGGAAAGTATTCACAAAAACTCAGGTCGTATCTAGGTAATATAAATTTGGCGAGAGATTATACTTTTTAAATACCTTATCGGACAAAAGAATGTCGGACAAAAGTGACGAAATTTTTAGTAGGTGACGAAAATTTTGTCCGACGAAAAATTTAGTCCGACGAAAATTTTGTCCGACGAATGATTTTGTCCGACGAAAAATTATGTCCAAAACCAAATTTTAATAAATTTTATTAGAATGGATTTTAAATCTCATTAGTAGGGATGTGCGCCTGTGACACACACTTCTTGTATGGTGAGTGAACACTTATCGGAATTATTAATTCTAATTTACTTCAAGCAGCCTGTACGCTAATTATATAATTTGCCCTACCAACAAGTAGTCTACACTATATGATAAGCCAAATAAAATTTAAGGTATACTAATTTAAGAATGTAATGATTGAATCAGAGGATGGGGATTGGACATATATAATCGAAGAAAGTTTTAGAAATGATGAAGATATTTTGTTAGATAAAGATATTTAACCTACAATAATCGTGGTAGTGGTTATATCTTCTTACCCCTACCTAGCGAATAAGGAGGATTTTCGGGCTATAAATCGAGAACGAGAATTTTTCCGGACATGCGGTTTTCGCGAGATGAATGATAATTATCCCTATTATCAAT
>JAUOBW010228655.1:0-12445 GCA_032360285.1 Lepidozona retiporosa | reverse complement strand
TGCTACACCATGATTCGATACATGATTTTATTCCTATTTCAATTTCTGTTCTACATTCCTTATAACAAATATTTGTTGCTTCTCGAAATTTTGGTCCCTTTGAGAATAAACTGCGGAGTTTTTTATCTTCAATAATACGTAAATCACCACTCAATATGTGGTGATGGTGTTTATCGATAAATTTGGAATTAGAACAATTACAAGGTAATATACTGGGGTCTTTTACAAATTCATCGACGTCTAGTTTTGAGACAAACTTATTAAAATTAAATATTTTTGATCCAATAGGTTCGTTCAATTTATATACTACAGTAGGAGTTTCAAAGTTCAATGTCATGTTAGATACAGCTTCTGTAACCGTAGCGTCGTGAAATATTCTTGGTAAATTAATCAATTCTATGCCTTTGTTTTTAAAATTAATGTGACATATATTTGAAGGTGGTTTACGCTTAGATTTGACTATAGGAGGCTTAAAAAGTTTAGTCTCAATTATATCTAATGCTGCCAATAACCATTGACTAAATATTACATTGCTATCCGTAAGTAGATCGTTAATCAAATCTGCAACTTTTTTTAAATGTCCTTTAGGCATAAAAGAGAGTGAGACGCGAATAAAATTAGGTACATTCTTGATGTTATTAGGTAAAAATGCATACAATTTTATAATGAAATCATCTGGTTCAATTTTTTCATATTTATTATGGGCTTTTCCTCTACAAATCCTTGGAAAACTTCTAACAAGTGGTGGGAATCGTTTTCCTACAAGTGTGTGTGTAGTTTCACGTGTGTATTCATCCCCGATCCTATCGTTCAGTCCATATGGAAAAATCGTTCTCAACTTGAGCATCCAATGCATCTCCCTTTCCTTTCTTTTTGATGTTTGTGATGCATCAAGCCCGTTTCTTTCTGTTCTTCCACTACCATCAAGTTTTTCCAATATTTGTACAGAATATTTGGCATCTTTACAAAATCCCTGGTTGAAATGATTCGATAAAATTTTACAAAATCCATACTTGTTTGGATTTTTAATTCCAGTTCTATGCCAATTAAACCTTTTATTTAATTGCTGCACTGTCTCGCCCACGTACTGCAAAGAACATTTTAAACAAGTTATGGCGTATATAACATTAGAAGAATGGCAATCAATATATAATGAATCAAGAGGAACATCGCAATCATATATTCTTTTTGTTGATGTGCTTAATACCTTATCTCTTGCAATCAAATCAAGTTTACATCGCTTAGAATTACATTTGTAAATATTTTTCTTTTTCCCATCCCCACAAGAGGTATTCAAAATATCGTAATTATAATCAAGCAAATTTATCTTTTGTACGTTAACGATATTTTTTGACATTTTATTCTTGGTTGTAAACCGCATGATTTTAACCACTCTGCCCTTATATTACGATGATTTTTATCATTTCATGGCGAATTTACCTGGGTAACATATTATGAAGGAATTTCAATAGCCTATTAAGTTGATATGGTTTATATAAGTTGAGAAATTAAGGTATTGATTAAAATAAAAATATTTTGTCACGTTTGTGTGACGTTAAAAGCCAACAACATGTTTATCAAAAAATTTTATATGTAAAAACCTCAAAATCTTAACCCTAAAACCGACATGTCGGAAAAATATTGAGAGTGTCGGAAAGTAAACTAGCCATAACATATAAATATAAACTATAAACTTTAGATTGGAACGAAATTAAAGTCAAAATTCACAATATTTCACTTAAAAAAACAAGGACAAATAACTTTATATTTCTTATGATATTTGTGTCACAAAAAAGCCTTCCTTTTTTCCCTTGAAAAGAGTTATTTAATGCAACTTCCTTGCGATTAATTTTCTTGAATTATTAAAATAGTTAGTAATTAAACCAATTATTAACAAAAATTTTGAATTTAATTTTAATTATAGATCAAAATAATATATTTAAATATAGCAAAATATTTAACTTCTAAGTAAAATTATTTTGCAAAATAACTTATAATTTTATATAGTATCATCATAACGCAGTTAGTGTTTACAAAGAAATTCCGACACAATAGATAATACAATACAATCATTAAGCATTCGTGAGAATGATCGTATTGTACGCTATCCAGTTGTAGAATATCCTTGCTGCAATTCATTCATTATGCGGAAGTGATACTACGAGTAAGATACGCAGCATCTATTTATCATAAAAAGTTGCAATGAATAAATGACATCAGGAAATTATTTAAAATTATTTGGTATATAAGTCCTTGATGAGGAAATGATGAAAGTGTGTGAACTTTATCTAGTAGGAATGTATCTCCCGACATAAATATATACCATCATTTTACGAGGCTCCGTATGTAATGTTTCATTAAATAAAAATCATAGATCTAGAAAAGCTTTCCGCCACATAATCAGCCATAAGTATGCACATAAAAATATCTTATTGCGCAAGCTCGATAACGCGCGAAGCGCGTATTTCGACGCGGTGGCACATTTGGCAAGAACTGGGTGCGTATGGATTTCCTTACCCGTCAAGTTCATTTCAAATGGTTAGTTTTTGCATAGTTCGATACATACATTAGCATAATTAGTGTCTCCTTAGGACAACATAGTCATAATACCGAGTGTTTTTATTGCATTCATGTTTTATATATTTAATGATATTAGTAGGATATTAACTATATAGATTCTTATATTTGGCTTGCCAACAGGTAAAACGCTTGCTTGCGCAAACCTTTAGAATAAAATTTATCTACAATGCCATACGTGGATTAATTCGGCAAATGTTAATCGTTTTCTATTAGATCCTTAATAATACGGCTACATCCAGACGATGACGGGGTAATGGTACGGATGTATTTCCTACTTACTTACATTGAAAATGTTTGAAATACGCAAAGACCAAATATGGTATTGGATATTCAATGTTGTGAGTTTTCTTACCGCTCATCGCAATCTAAAATTTTAATTTAATTATTTTTTTTAAATATTTAATTTATCTTGTTATTTATTAGTAAAAGTTGATATAAAGTTGTTTTTATTAAAGTATTTATAATGCAAAATTCCAATTTATTATTTTTTGTATATATTTAATTTATCTTGTTATTTATTAGTAAAAGTTGATATAAAGTTTTTTATATTAAAGTATTTATAATGCAAAATTACAATTTATTATTTTTTGTATATGTTTAATTTATCTTGTTATTTATTAGGAAAAGTTGATATCATATTTTTATATATTTAAGTATTTATATATGATACACTTTTCTATTATAAACAACTAAGGTAAGGCTCCGGTACTCAAAGTTGCTTATGATTTCATGATTTTCAGTACTCTCAGTTGCTTATAAGTTGCTTAGTGTTTTTCGTATAACGCTTTTTTGTAAGCATAAAACTAAATATTTCGAAATTTTGCATATGTTTACTGGTAAACAAATCTGTAATTTTAGAGTTTATAATGACTGAAATATAATACACATCTAATCAAAGCTAATCTTATGTATTTATATAATATTTTATTTTTAGTAAGATTTTTTTCAAGTTGCTTATGATTATGGAACTGAGTATTGAAAGTTGCTTAATTGTTTGTCATCTGAGTGCTAGTTGCTTATAAACTGGTTGCTTATAAAAAAGAAAAGTGTAAATGTTTTTATCATTAGGTTGCAAATCTATCTCGAATCTGATTGGTTAATGAAGAGAAAATATATTCCATATTTTGAGTGCAAAAACTGAATATTCTTTTTGATTGGTTAAAACTTGAAATACTTGATTTTGATTGGTTGAGAGTGAGAGTGCAAATATGAGATTGTAGGTTCGCAGCAGTGTGGGGAGTTGTAAACTTTTATTTTATTAAAAAAGTAAACAATTTAAAATTAAAACCTAATGATAAACTAGTTATCAACGAAATTCTCGAAAAATATGACATATTTTTCTCGTTTTTTATGTTTTTCTTAACAATATTTAACTCGCCTAAAGGCTCGTTAAATATTTTGAAAAACATAAAAAACTCGAAAAAATATTGGCCATATTTTTCTCGAATCTCTTGATAACTACTACTTATTATTTTTTGATAACACTGAAAAATAGTCAAATATTTTTTTTTTAAAATTAACTGCCTTGTTCTGAGGGATAAATATTATAAAGCTGGATTATTACCAAAAAAGAGGTAACATTAAACAAACAGAACGATTTTGAGCATATCCCACCGTATAACTATAAATGTGACAAACACCATAAATTATATTACAATATAAATAAAAAAAAATCAACAATCTTCATTACAAAAAAGAGAAAAAATCATTAAAAAAAATAAGAAAATTAACAAATAATTATTTTTAATTAACTAAGTATATAGTGTAAATGTACAATGATAGTAAACTAATAAAATTATAAAAATCATTTGATCTGTGCAAAAATATACAATTATACCTTGGTATTATACAGAACATGACAGCATAATCTACCTAATAGAACAATCTACAGTAAAATAACACTGACAACATAAAACAGTTGAAAGTTACATAATATTAGGAACATTTTTAATATGTATTTGTATAAAAAAATCTGATCGCACGTGCAAAATTTAATACGCAAAAACTTTTAAAATCCTAATTTTACAGCGTTACATGGTTATGATGACATTCATACCTGAATGAAAAAAATGAAAGGCTACAAATTTTTACTACATTATTATATATTAATTTATTCTGTAATTTTAATTATTGACATATGACTTAATTATTTGTTTAAAATAACCAACCCATTTAAAAATTAAAGTATGGTATGATGTCAAACTTAATTTATTTGATTAACTATTTTATAATTTTTATGATAATTTGTTAATTAAGTGTATGTTATTTAAACCACTTGTAAGGCTGTTCAGTATTATAAACATTGATAAGGGATCAGAGATCCGAAATATATTTGTTTAATATAATATAGAATCGTTTTATATTTGTATAGGTCTTTAATAAAGTTTTAATAACCATGAGTTTATACAAATTAGATACTTCATTTTTGATATATTACTACATTTATTATAGTTAACATGCAATCATTGGAGTCTTGTGTAGTGTAATAGAATTTTGATCTGGTTGATAGAAGGGGCTATGATTTAAACCCTGTATATTATACGCGCAAAATTACCAATCACGCTGTAGAACTACCAAGGTACGTAAAATTAACTAATAAAAATTAGGCTATAATCAAAAATAAACTTTTTTATAGAAAAAAATCTCTTATCTTCTTGTAAGTGTTATGTAACAGATTATGTGTCATGCAGCGATATTCAGACAATGCTAACGATCATAGCAATATATCATTTCCTATAATGAAAACATCTAAACTAAGGTAGTGTCTGATTCAACAATGTCATCGTCTAAAAACTCATCGTCAAATTTGGAGTCCTCGGGTGGAGCAAATCCGTCCATGGAGTTAATAGATTGAGGCGCTGGTGAAAAACGGGGCAGGGGAGAAAACCGAGGCTCTGGGGTATAACTCGGTTCTGAGTACCGACTGTCTGATGGATAACCTCTGTCGGAGTTACTAGGAAACCTTCTTGAATAGGGATCCTCAGGAGGTCCTCTATAAGGAGGTCCTCTCTGTGGAGGAGGTGCATATGAACGTGGAGGTGTGTAGTTTGAACTGTTTGAACGATCGCTCCATCGTTGAGGTTTTGGTAGTATGGGCGGTTTAGTTGGATAGTTAAGCTCAGATATCATATCCTCATCGTCTTCAATCGATGGCGTATATGCAGGTGGAGCAGAATTGTAATCATAAGGTGGAGGAGCGTTGCTTGGATACGATGAATCCAAACGCGAATCTAATTCTTGCGCAAGCTCATGCTTTGTCCTGTCCCGTTCATACGCATCTTCGAAAGTTTCTTTATTGTCTGTTGAATCTCCTAATGTAGCTCGCAAGAAACTTGGCTGACGAGTCACAGGATTATCAGGACTTCTAAGACTACGGTTTAGATCTGGTTGCGATCTGGCGTGATCAGGCTGTACAGACTTTTTTCCTGGTCGTCTTTGCTGTGGTCTTCCTGTGTCTGGCTTTTCGTAAATAGGGTCTGGCGGATTTTCAGCTAAAAATGGTTCTGACCGAGCCATCTTTTTACGTTCAGTTAAATCTGGACGCCCTGGGCGTAATACCCGTGTACGGTTCAATGCTTCTTCGGATCCAGCCCTGAAAATAATAGAACTACAGTCAAGATTTCGAGGATGACAATATGAGTTTTTCTCATCCAGGGCTATTATTATTACTCAACCAAAGTAGGGACAGAAATAAAAGAAAACTTAAGTTTTAAGCCTCATAGTAATCAAGCGCAAGTGAATGATGGACTCCCGGAAATGTAATATAATGTCAAGAGTCTTGATCATTGATCAAATAATGCTCAAAAAAATGCCCAACATTTTTATATGATGAAAGAAATTTTTATCAAAAGATTTCACCAAAACATCTTTAAACCTAGCAAGTACCATGAATAAAGAGTTATCAAAAGCTGCAGCCATGTGTGTCAAAAGATGACATCAAAACATCTTAAAACCTAGACCAAGAATCAAGGGTTGTCAAAGGGTATGTGTATCAAAAGATGACAGCAAAACATTGTCTTTAACATTTAATTTTAGGCAATACCTCCATTTTCTGGGTCCTAAATTGACCCCAGACCCCATATGAGAATTTTTAGCAGGTGATCATATTAACCAAAAGATGGTTTCCATTGCCCTATAACTTCATTAAAATTAAAACAAAAATTTAATGAACAGAATTCGAGAAAAAAATGCATTTTCGGACAAATTTAAGCCCCTGAATAAATTTTGCACATGTTTAAAACAATCATAAATATATTTTTTTTATCATCATAAAAAAAGTGAGTTGTCATTTTTGGGCCAAAATTGACCTGTTAACCCTAATAGTGTAGGGTGATAGGGTCCAAAGTCCACAAAACTGAAAAACGCTGAAAAAACCTTTTTCATACCTTTTTTTCTCCCCTAATGTATCTGTAGAAACCTGAGAGGTCGGTCTTTGGTTAAACTCTGAAAGAATTTCTTTCTTTGTTTTTTTATCCATCGAATCACGCCAGTTCTTGTGATACGGATCATTAGAATAATGATTTGCGATGGAATCATCAGGTCGACTGGCTTGCCGTTGAGAGTCACTATCACTGTCCTGTGATTTGTCAACGATTGACTTTGCAATGCTATTGGTTGATGTCCCCATGGAGTCACTAATAAATAAAAACAAGCAAGTTAATCACAGATAATTACTTTTGATCCCAGAGTTAAAATAGTTTTTTTCCACCACTCCGAATAAAACTTCCATGAAACAGTGAATTTTTATAATATGGTCCTGAAATCTTCACCCTTTTCTTGTAGCATTACAAGGATTCAAAAAAATATAAAATAACATATACATATAAATATAGACGTCATGTGACGAAAAACTGGGTTATAAAATCATTGAAAAAAGCACATTTTCTGAAAAAAGCCCCCTAAGATTTTAGTATCAAAAAGTTAAATCCAAATTCCTCATTATAAAAAGTTTGAACTATTTTCTTAGCTCATTGGTGGTTCAAGATATAGGGATTATACTGTAATTTGAAGATACACAATAAATGAGTATGATAGTCGCAATATATATCACACATGTTTTTATTAAAAGGGGTACCAACCGTTTTTGCATGTTGGGCTCAGAATAAAGGCCTTTTGAAATGGAGTACTACGCTTTTTATTTCGTCAAAAAATATTTTTTTCATTCTTGAGATATGTTATATTTTGTGAAATTGAATCTCAGTCAAACATGCAAAAACGGGTATAGACCAAATTCCCGCAGCAAGTGCCTCAAGTAAAAATGCATAGATTTGCATTACTAAACAACAGATAATAACAAATATTAAACTAGCCCCAAGCTAATTTTGAAAGAGTTAAAACATAATTTTAGGAGAAAATAGAAAAAAATATATTTCAACTTTTAAATTGACCATATTTTAAAAGGGTTATGCTTTTATTTTCTCAGATCCCTTTAAAATTGAAAAATCCCAGCCCCCCATTTCGATCAATTTAATGTAGTAATGTAGTAAAATAATCAGAGCACAGAGGTTTATTGATTAAATCTGATTTTTATAAAAATTGGCTTGCTATAATTAACGACATTATGGTAAGATATCAAGAGTTTCTTATATATTCAAACTAAAAAAGATTCATGATAATATATGGTTTACTTCTTTTTCTTTTTAACTGCAGCTGGTTTTAATGAACCGTTTCTCGATGCAGGTACAAGTCTCTGGTTACTATCACTGTCATCTTCTCTCCTTAACAAGGAAATTTCAAAGCTGCTCATCGTGTGTCCAGTTTTATTTTTTCCAACAGGTTCTAAGTGACAAAATAAATAATCAATTGAAAAAATTTAAAAACATATCCACCTAGACTGTAAATAATACTCTAATGATGACCGTTGGAATTTAAGGTCGAAATATATTAGTTTTGAAATTACTTTGTTATAGTATTTCACAATTAAAATGATTAAGTTTTTCGCAATTTTATTCATTGTCAAACTATTTGTCCAAAAGAACATATTTAAAGTTGTATAATCATTTGTTACTTCAAAAAAGGGCCTGGAACTAGTGACACACTAAATTTTACGCATTAAATTTTAGGTCAAATTTTTTTGAAGGTGTAATCTTTGTGTGTATCAAATATGGTATACTAAGTATTATTGATTTCAAAGATATAAGCAATACAAGATTCCACTATGTTTAATAACTCCATTGTGATGTCATAATGTAGCAATAAATGTCTTAAGGACTGGACTCTAGTCTTGTCAACTTAGAAATTTATATTAGTGTGGATTGCATAAATTCTCAACTTTAAATGCTCATAAAATGAGAACCGTTCAATATTTTTTCACGAAATAAAAAGCATTCTTCGTAATTTTTAATGCTCTTTTAAATGAGTGCTATTTGTTTTTCAACCTCGGGTTCACTTTAAGAAAAACATAAAAAACAAGACTAACTACTTAACCAATCAGAATCAAGTATTTCGATGTTTAACCAATCAAAAAGAATATGGAGTTTTTGCACTGAAAATATGGAATATATTGTCTCTTCATTAACCAATCAGATTCGAGATATTTTGCTAACCTAATGATAAGCATCATTATGAAATAGCTTCAAAAATTATCAGAGATTATTTTTTGAAATATCTTCATTGATTCAAGTTATTCTTGTTTGAGGGTTCTAAAAAGTCCATTTTATTTGCTATGAAATCACCATCTAGAATAACGCAGCCTTATTTACGAAAGAACAATTAATTGTCGCATAACAACTCATCCGAATATATATGAGAGTTAGACCATGAGAAAGATGACGATAACAAAAGTAGATGGTGATATCACAGATTAGCATTTTAATTTATTTTTAAATATTCCAACAAGCATAACTTGAGAACTGATAAATATTTTGTGAAAAATAAGATTTCATAATTATTGTTGATGCTCTTTCATATGGTATGAGACCAACTGATAGTGGCCAGTCTCTTTAAGACAAACTTGTAATAAACAGACGACTTACTGTATTTTCCCTTGCGACATCGACAGCAACAAACAATGAGCAATATGAGTAACAATAGGAATACAATAATGAGAACAAACATGAACCAAATCTCCTTGTATACTGGTTTTGTCCGGGCTAGCAATTTCACTAAAATTTAAATGTGTATCAAAATAAAGAAAATGCATTTATAAAACTGAGGATATTTTTACTAAACTTATTAAAGACTTAACTTAACTAAAGACATCAATTTCATAAAATATGTTGAATACTATATCAAAAAAGTTCCTCTTACGAAAAGCTATAAATAGATTAAAGACATGCTATATATCATTAGAGAGTCCATTAGCGCTAAAATAAGAAAAATGTAATTGTTTTCATTTTAGGGAGAAGAAAGTTATGACATCATAAAGATAAATCTGTAAAGAACTCACTTTAAAATATTTTTCAAATAATTATAGGAAAATTGTGTTTTAGGCATGAATAAACAATTCCCTCATCCAACAATGCTTAATAGTAATTATAATAACCAAATTTATCAAGGTATGTTAGCTCAATGATGCATTAAATCTACTTTTTATAAATGTTTTGAAAAAGCTTTTGTTTTATATAATTAAAACAAAATTTTAAAAGTGTACCTGTGTAAATAGGCTTTGAAGATTCACTGAAGGGAGATGTACCACGTGACGTAGTACCCTTGACACGAAACCTATATGATCGTTCTTGCTTTAATGAAAGCACAGTGTAGACAACAGCGGTACCGTCATATTGCAATTGATCTGTATTCAATGTTCTAAAGTCAGTCCACTCGCCTTTCTCTATAACATTTTCACAAGTTCATTAAATACAATGTGCATAGTAATAGTCTGTCCACCTTTGAGATATTTAAGGCTTATCCACAACCACTATTTCCTATTGGAAATGTGCATGGTTGTGAATACGGAAATTAGAGATTTAAAAATATATATTACTCTTATAGGTACACAGGCTAGTTAAAATCAATTTAGTTTTAAGATGTGTTACCGTGAATGATCGAAGGCACTGGGAGCTTATTCGGTAGGGGACCTATCCAGACATTATGAAAAAAATATTCAGGCGATTGTGACGTAAATAGTAAGGAATAGTAATATTTCAACAAATATTTAGAAAAACATAATTTGTGCAGATATAAGCGGCACATTCCTCGAAAAAAGCTTTAAGACTCAACAATAAGATTAAAAAATCATTCCAAGGGAGCTTACTAAAATAGACTTCAAGAGTGAGGGGCTTTAAACAGGAGTCATTATTTGATCACTTACGGTATAATAGTTTATTAAAAATAAAAAATTTTGATTCAGAAAAAAAAGATTTAAACATTTTTTGAGCAAAAAAAGAAATTCACATGACCGAATTCATACTAATTTTCACAAATATTTGGAATAAAATGTTACTTAGGAAAAATGTAACCTATAAATGCTGCAATTTTGACACCATGGCTGAAAAATAGTGAATATATGAGGGGCTTGTCCCTGACCTCTCCAGGAACAATTAGAATGAAAATATCTATTGAACAGATAAGAGCAATTCTGCATTATAAACATCTGCAATTCTGTATTGTAAACTAATTAAACTTGGGTATGTTTATTCTTACCAATTCTATATTGCAAGTAGAATTTGTCATATGGTAGGTTTCCACTATCACCCTCTTGCCATTGCAACATTAGTATAGCTGGTTCATTCTTGTATACCTCCGGTCTACCCGGTGTGCGTGGTTGCCCTAGAAACAAGTGGAGATTTGAATGGGTTACCAAGCCAGTGTAATAAAACATGCTAATGAAAACGAAGCCAATCCAAATATAACATATAATGATGCAATATATAGAAGGAGGCCTGCAAATTTGGCAAAAAAAACAAGATTTGCATTTAGATTCGTGCCAGGGTTGCAAATCCAATGTTTCGTCTCTAGATTCACGAGTATTGTTAAAAGAATATTTGAATTCCAATACCTCACTCTTATAAAGCTTGAATTAACTGTGCAATTAGATTCTCGTGATCGTGAAACGATTTACAGGCATGCACACAAATCTGCCCCTCTCTGATAAAAGGAAGTAATCCGCATTTTGCCCAAAATGAGTTTTTCCAGAAAATGTGTCCTTGAATAGAGACAAAACTTTTCTGACAAAAATTATAATTTATAAATTTTATAATTTCCTATAAAAAGTAAACTACATTTGTCTAGATTTTTTTTCTGGCAGAAGGAAGCTATATTAAACGAAATACAATTTTTTTCTGATAAATAGAAGCAATGGACTATATACTTCTTTTTGTCTGAAATTTTTTGTATTTATTTCAATTTTATTTTCTTGCAATAGAATAAAGTGGCATTTTTTCCACTATTGTATTCTGCAATGAAGTGTTTTAAAAAAAATATAAATGTTACTAGCCTAAAGTGTAACAAGGTAATCTATGTGTCCGATTTTATAATCATATCATTAGTCGAAGTTAAATTGATCATTAGATTTGCGTCCAGATTAAAAATGTAAATGCAAAAACCGTTTTATTTTGCGATAAAAAAAAAAAATGCGAAAACTTTTATTTTTAATTTATTTCCAAAATACCTACAAAACTATACCAAAAAATTTTTTTAGAGCACTTTTGGACCATAATATTAAAACTCAATTCATCTATGAAAACAACTTGTTCTAATTATTGGACATCAACCCACTCAAATTTGGAATTAAAGGGATGTATGTATTATGAATGTGTGAATGACAGTCCCACTATCATCAATTTATATAAAAAATTCGCATTTTTAAATATCTTTTGTTTTATTGATGCATTGACTGATGGACTCCCTTACATTAATAAAACAGATGTGCACCTTCATAGAACTCCAACTACATGCAAGATATAAAAAATGAAAAGCCATGCTT
>JAUOBW010228544.1:0-12452 GCA_032360285.1 Lepidozona retiporosa | reverse complement strand
ACACTTTGATTAGGACATATTGAATCGTTCAAACTATCATTACAATACTGATCTAATTCTTCAATCAACTTCAGAAATTCCTGTCTACTTATTTTATTATCCTTAATCGTCAAAATAATACCCAAATAAGTCAAAATAATACCCAAATTTGGGTAAATTTAAAAAAATATCCGCAAAAAAGACGAATACATTTTCCCAAGTTTAAAATCGGTAATACATTTACGGCGCTTTAAAAACACAGCAGGTACTTCCTGCCCCCAGTATTAATAGGTTTAATAGTATTGCCCAGGCGTAACTTTTTTAATGCACGAATCATTATAATCTCCTAGAGATAAAAATGAAACGATTTTTTTATTCCTAAAGACTGCAATCTGTCATTTAATGAGATATATAAAATAAAATTAAGTTTGTCTAAGTCAATTATTAGCCTGGTATCTGGCATTATTTGGCCTGATTTAGCATGATTTGGCATGATTTGGCATGAACCTCGTTTTAGTAAGTACGATGAAATAACTGAAGTGAGTAAACGAATATTCTTCCGAGTTCTATTAAATCTTCATTTGTTCATTTTTATTGATATGCTTAACTTAATAGTGTTCAAGAACTGATTTTTTACTCCAAAAAACACAAAAAAACGTCACCGTGAAATATGGAATAATTCTTGTATATAGGATATTTCTAACATATAGGGTATGATGGGAATAATTTATAATTACGATTTATTTATTATTATTTAAATGTATTATTCTATTTACAGTTAAATTTTCATTTACAATAGAGATATAAAACTAAAAACAATGACGTAAAACGTTCCAGTAACTATTTAAAAGGCCCGGTTCAGTATGCGGTCAACCCAAAATTGACTACTAATATGCTTTATATTTTTCTTTAAAAATTGTGTAAGTAAGCCTGATTATGTCACCATGTTATTTGATGGCAAGCCAAATTATTTGTGATTTTTATGGTTAATGTACATAGAATTAGAAAATAAATGTTTTATAGTAAGCTTGATTTAATCATTCAATAATATAATTGAGTATAAAACAATCTAATTAATTTAGTTTGATTATAATATACGGATTTCTCACAGCCATTCGATTTCATCGATCTTTCACATTCATTTTCTATACACTCCTTTTTTTAACACACAAAAAGTACCGAGGTTCAGATTTTTCACCTGAAGAATAAACACGTTTTTCTTTTTATAAGCAACAAGTTTTTAAGCAACAGTACTAAAATATCTAAACAAATTAAGCAACATTACTACTAAATTTGACCAAGCTAAGCAACAAATGAATCAATCCGTAACAATATTTGTAGCATTGAAAGTTCATTTAATGTCTAGTTCTAATTTATTTCAATGAATTTCTTGCTAATTAATTAGTTTGGGTTTATTAACCAAGAAGGTTGTGTATAAAAAATACACGTTTGGTGAGAATGAAAATAGATGGAAAGTAAGTATTATTTCACAACCAGCTGTAATGAGATATATATTGTCGATTAGCAGTTAGGGGTTCAGACAAACATTTCGGCATGAAAAAAATTCTGGTGTATGCCCGGGTACTGGGATAAAGATTCTGATGAATGCACCGGGGTTGTCGTCCGAAGGGTACAGCTAACTTTAAAGTTGAATGATTCCTAATCTTAATATAATTTAATTTGATATAATTTTAAGAGCTTTCAGCCATTGAGGTTAATTTTGTAAAGTATGATAGGTATTTTGTAGTAATAAAAATATAAATACAAATCTCTCGAATTCTAACTTCTAGTGAAGGGTGCCATTTCAAAGTAGACAGATGTTTGAACAATAGAGAGGTTTTACTGTGCGATAATTAGATTAGAATAAAAAATATCGGTGTGTAATTGGATATTTAAAATTAGCACAGTTTAAATTGGTGTATGAGTAATTTTTTTTTTATATGAAACATTTATTACAAATTTGGGACAAGGCCGAGGAAAAACATACGCCATCTAATATCTGCTAATTTTGCGCGCGAAATTAGATGCCGGGCGGCTTCACCATGAAATAATGGCTATCGAGGAGATTCGAACCCGGCATATTGCGGCCTTAGCGCGGATCTTCATCCGCTAGACCACGGCTCCACGAGAGTGTGAGTAATTAAAATAATGTCTGCAAAATAAAATCTGCAAAACCCTAGAATATCACTCCCTAATATGTCAAAAACTCGAATATGAATCGATTTAAGGTAACTTAAGAAAATCTTTAAACTTGCATGAAGAAAAAGGTACTTAAATTTTCTTATTTTTTACAAAAACGGCAAAAATATTTTTCGCGCATAAAGATATGTTACATATAATATAAAAATGTATTGAAGGACTGTGATACATCATTTAAACCGTATGTTATAAATATAATCAACTACTCTTTTCTTCCAATTTTTTGAGATATTTATTCCATAAATACCAATTGCTAACCAATTTTGTGGGCTGGATTTCATTACCTGCCACTATTTTGTTATGAGTTTTGTGGTACTTATGTTTTGTATTTTTATTTCTAGTTATTTGAGTATCATTTTTATGCCTTTTAAGTGTAATTAAGCTTGAAGTTATATCGTTAATTTTGTTTTCTATAACAGCTATTGTTTTTAATGCACTCCGCGTATTTAAATTAACTTCCATTCTTTTGATATCTTTCATTGTTGGATAAGCGAGAGATTTTTGAAGTCTGTTAGTTGGCTCATATTCGGCTTCGTAATACTTTGAAGGTTCTTTTGTCTTTATTTCATTTATCAAGTTATTATACTCTGTGCTAATATCTTGAGTGCGACGGTAAGGTAGAACTTCTTCATTACTATCAGGGACAGCTGATAACATACTGCCGACCTGAGGAAGTTTCATACCGAATTTCTTGAAAATGGCATGTTTGATTTTGTCTTTATCGGTCCAAAACTTCTTCTCAATGTGCATTAAATCTTGTTGTCGTTTTTGTTGTTGCTGTTTATCAGCCATGGCCAGTAACTCCACTACCCGGTCACTTAGAGCCACTGGCTGCACTTCAGAAGTCGTTTTAGAGAAAGAATAAGTGGGCTTTGCACTGTTGTTTACTTTCACTTGCGCATATCGGCTGTTTACAACAGAGTTCGAGCTTTTGGAATCTTTTAATGTAACTGGAGCATTACTTAGATTTTTTTGTTTTACTTTTGTATAGATTAACTGCGATTTATTTGCAAACGAAGGTTTTATTTTTAATCCTACAAGTTTAATCGGTGATGAAATTACATGCGTTAATATTTCAGGTTTCTTAATTTCGTGATTATTTTGTATTATAGGTCATTTTGTATTCATACTTTTATGTGATTGAGTGTGCTGGGATAGCTTCTTCGATATTTTTGCCTTAGTCGTATGTTTAGTGGGGGCTCTTACTTGCTGTTTCACGTACTTTGGTAGGTCGAATGTTATTTTCATTTTTGGGCGTTATTTGCTTTGATGTCGTAGCAAGTATTTTCTTAGGTTGTAAAGAATTTTTGTCAACTTTAATTTTAGTATTGGGATGGACTCTGATGTTTTTTTGGCCGCCAGATAATAATTTAAATTGAGTGTTACCAGGGTTGGTCACACCTGAAATATGTAATATAAATTTATCGTTCTGCTTGTAATCATTTTGTGCCTCGTTTTTAAAGTCTAATTTTCTTTGCGGTTTTATTGGAAAATTATGTTGTTTATTATTTATTTTAGTTTGTGAGTTTATTGAAAATTTATGTTCTTTATTATTTATTTTAGTTTGTGAGTTTGTAGAGAATTTAGGTTGTTTAGTATTTAATTTAATTTGCGAGTTTGTGGGCTTTTTAGGTGATTTGTGCTCCAGAGGGTGTTTCAATACATTGATTTGGCTGATTGGTGCTATATAGTAATTATTCCCTCGAATTGGTGCACCTGAAAGTTTAGGTAGAGTAGTGTAACCTGGGTATGTGGGGTAGTACGTGTAACTAATTGATCCAAAGGATTCATGACTATTATCCAATGTGTTGGTTTTGTAGACATCAGCTGGTTTGACATGCTTTGTGATTTGTTCTTGATTATTTTCAAATTTCTCTTTTTGTTTTTGCGTTTTCTGAAAATATTTTGGATTTCGCTTCGTTTGTATCCATTGCTTTTGCTGAGATGTTTGATTCAATGACTGTTTTATTTGCGCCTTTTGCTTTGGCATTTTTAAAATTGTCTTGGGTTTAACCGAACTAGTAAATTTGGGCTTCCTGTTTTGTTGTGTTTGCTTATTCGAGTTGTTTTTATTTAACGGTCTCTTATTTGGATCAATCAATAGTGAATAATGCTTTCTATTGTTTGCATTAACAGATGTATTCGGAGCGTAATTAACCTCTAAGCTTCCATGTTGAGTTTGAACTTCTGGTATCATTTCATCAGGAAAGTAAGTTATGTCTAATCGACCTTTTTGATTCTGCTGCTTACTAGGCGTCATTTGTAAGAAGGTCTGCGTTTTATCGTTTCTTTGAATATCTTGGGTTTGCTTTTGCATTTGTTTTAGTTTTTGTTGATCTATCTGCAAATTATAATTCTGATGCTGTTTAATCTCATGTTGATTTTGAACTTCTGGTAACATTTCATCAGGAAAGTAAGTTATGTCTAATCGACCTTTTTGATTCTGCTTCTTACTGGGCGTCATTTGTAAGAAGTTTTGCATTTTATCGTTATGTCTTTCTTGATTTTGGTGTTGCTGTTTGCTTTGATCTTTTATGTTATTATGGTGTTGTGAATGTTTATTAGACGTGGTTATGTGTGAATTAGTTGGTTTCTTGTTGTGTATCTCATGTTTTTGTTGCTGTTTAATTGGCGGTTGCTGTTCATTTGGCGGTTGTTGTTGTTGTTGCTGCTGTTGTTTCTGTTTTTCGTTTTCCTCTTTTTGTTTTTGTTGTTGTTGTTGAAATTGTTCGTACAATTGATACTGCTGTTGATACGATGTGTGCTGCATTCCAAAACCATTAAATTGTTTCTGCCATATCGTGCTTGCATATTGATGCGGCAACGCAGTTTCGCCAGGGGTTGAACTATTCACTGCAGCAGTTTCGCCAGGGGTTGAACTATTCACTGTTTTTGAAATTAAATTTGATTCGTGGTTAGCTTTCGTTCCAACTTTGTTTTTAGTTCCATTATTTCTTATTTTTTGCTTAAGCATAACTTTTTTTATAGATATATTTCTATCATTATTGTAATTATTATGGTCCGATTTCAATGGTTTACGAGTTTGTTTTGGTATAACGTGTATTTCAGGAATACTACTACTATTGGATTTATTACTTGAAAATTCGTTCTTAGGTGACTTATATAAAATTTCAAAAAGAGAATTAATATCCATATTTTGAAGATTTTGTTTAGAAGGGGATTCGTTCAACCGATTTATATGTTTTATTGTTTTAAAGTTATGCAATCTATTCGTTGGATGATAATTCGTTTTTCGAAACATTTTCTTCGTTACAGCTAGGCTTTTACGTTGAGTAGGTTTTGTATGAGCTTTTAAGTATGCATGACTCTGAAACCTTTTTTTAAATTTTCCATAGTCATATTTCCGAACTTTCATTTTGTCGGTGGTCATCTTTTTAGCAGGTGATTCTTTAACATATGATATCTTATTGCTTGGATTCTGTTGATTTTTACTGATCTTTTCAGTAGCTTTATTAATCTTTGTAAATACACTTAGATGCGCGTGTCTTAGTGTATATTTATCATTTTTAACTAGTCGTGTAGAAGGTATTATTTCATGTTTTTTAGTCGATTTCATATAATATGTCGGGTTCACGTGCAGCGCCCATGCAGGTTTTGTAGTTATGAATTTATTAGACGTAGTTGTCGTGACATCTCTGCTTGGGTTCATTATACTGTGTATGTATTCATGCAAATAATTTAACCGTTTAAGATCGTCATCAGATTGGCCCGATTTATATGAGGCGTCATTTGGAATTTCTGTTGTCGAATTTTTGCGTGAATCGGTTGTTTTACCTGTTAAAGGATTCTTCGTTGTGAAGCTGTTACGTTTTCTCATCGCAAAATTTCTATGTACTAGGGGACTCAAACTTAATATTTTTTCGGAAAACACAGACGTCGGTTTTAAGGTATTTTTTTTCGATGGTTTTAATAAATATCCTTTTTCATGAGTTCCAATCATTGAAAAATATCTCGATAGCCGACTCGCAATTTTTTGTCTCACTAGGCCGTTTTCAAATAAGTCACTTAAAGGGGTAATCTTTTTCTTAAACGAGTTGGCCTTCATTTCCTTTTTCTTTTTATAATCTTTTGATAATTTAGCCGTTACTAGGGCCTCTGCAACCAAATCTGATATTTTATCCTCTATGTCGGTCATGGAAATATCCCCGGATTCACGCGCATGCTCAGTAATACCCTTTACAAGTTTTTCAATATTATCTGTCCCTTTCATTTGCTTAACGTGGTTTCGAAATTTGTTAGTGTTAGTTATTTGATTGAACGTTTGATGATGCCGCCCTACGGGACGATGCAATTCCAACGCGTCACCTGGAGCGTCTTCGGAATCGAATACGGTTCCATTGTATTGTTTGGGATAGTGTCTATGCAATGTAGGATTCTTCCTGAACATACCCGAGTGATAGCCTTTTCTCATTGATGGTCGATGGGTATTGTAGCGATTTCTTTCCTTGAAATGATAAAGTGGCCTCTCACGACCTTCATCTAATTCATCCATGTCATCCTCGTAATTCGATAGAGGCTTCATTTGAGGTATTTCGATGGTGTTTTGAGGATAAAGACGGGGTTTCATAGGTCTTTGTATAAAATTCTGCTGCTGTGTTTTAGAGAAAAATCTTTTGTTACTGTTACTATATGCAGATTTCGATAAAACAATTTTTGGTTGCCCTAGTACCATACCAGGGGGAGCTTGTACAACGGCTTGTAGCGAATTTGAAAGACCTTGCTGGGGGCTTTGTTGGGGACTTTGTTGGGAGTTTTGCTGAGGGGTTTGTTGCGGCATTTGTTGCGGCATTTGTTGTGGGGATTGTTGCTGCATGGGAGCCTGTTGTAGAGGTACTTGTATGGATCCTTGTTGCTGCTGCGGCTGTTGTTGTTGTTGTTGTGCGGCAGAACTTTGCATAGTTTGCTGCATGGTGGCAGTTTGCATAGCTTGTTGCATTGCAGCAGTTTGTATAGCTTGATGGACGGTTATCGATTGCAGGACGGATTGTTGTTGCTGCTGCTGCGCGGGTGATGGTTGCATGGGTGATTGCTGCATGGGGGATTGCTGCATGGGCGATTGTTGCATTGGGGAAATAGGGGTTTGTGGCAATGGCGGATGCTTTGCGTAAATCACTTTTGGTGGTTGTGTAGGTGCGTATACAATTAAAACCTTTCGTGTAGGAGCTGGTGTTGATTGATGGTCATAATAATTGTTGTTGTTGTTATGATCATTATAATTGTTGTTATGATTATTGCGATTGTTATAATGATGATTTCCATTATTGTGAGCATTTTCGCCATTATTATTGTGATTATTTTCGCCATTATTATTGTGATTTTCAGGAAATCGATTCACATTGGTAATCTTGACTTCAGCATCATTATCCCCTGCCTTACCCCCTTCCCCACCATTGTTACCAGCTTGATTGTCTTCGTGGTGGCTATTGCCATGACCGTTGTTTCCATTATTGTTGTTATTATTGTTCCAGTTGTTGCCATTGTTACCATTTTGATAGTTATTGTTTGGGAAATGGTTACTGCATGGGTTGTTGTAGCATTCACCTTGGTAAACGTTGTTACATGGATGGTTATTACAATTCATCTGGTCATACCCAATACGGTTATTATAATTGTTGTTATTATTGTTGTTGTTATGATCACCATTATTGCTATTGTTATTATTATTGTTTTGGTCACCATTATTGTTATTATTTCCATTGTGATTATCATAATATGAATTGCTATTCTGATTAAAATATCCATTGTTAGTTGGTTGCTGATTTTGATTGGGTTGTATACATGGAGGGCTTGAACATTGATATTGTTCGGGTTGTTGCAACTGAGGCTGACAAGGAGGGTTAGGACATTGGTTGAATTAATTTTGTTGCGATTGTGATGGACAGGGTGGGTTAGGACATTGATTTTGTTGCAATTGTGATGGACAAGATGGGTTAGGACATTGATTTTGTTGCAATTGTGATGGACAAGGAGGGTTAGGACATTGATTTTGTTGCATTTGTGATGGACAAGGAGGGTTAGGACATTGATTTTGTTGCATTTGTGATGGACAGGGTGGATTGAGGCATACATATTGCTGGACAGGTTGACACGGTGCACCAACACAAGAACTGTGAACAACAGGGTATAATGGTATTCTTGGGGTTGGGAAGGTAGGGGCCACTGGAGGTGCAGGTGATCTAGGGAACGATTCTGTATCACACGGACAATCTTTTACTCTGTCAGGACATATACAAGCTGAACCATAACTTATTTCTTGATTAATATTTTGAGGATTGCATGGTGGATTTGCACACGCCTGATGCGGGCATGCAAGTCCAGTACACGGCTGCGGCGGCTGGAAATATTGTTTAGAAATATCACCCTCTGGCTTATTAAACTGCTCTGGCGAAACTGCACCTAAAAGGTCATTAGTGACAGCAGGGGTTATCCACATATTAGGATATAAGGATAATGCGTTTTCTTGTCGACGTCGCGAATTCTCATTTAGATTCTGCTTAAAAATTCGACACGGACAGTATGGTAGTGCCATGCATGTGCATATAGGGTAAGAACCATTCTTTGATGGGACGTATAATGGTGCCAACAGTAAAGATTTTGACGGGGTCACTTCGCCTATGGCGACTGAATTTTTGGTCGGTTCTGTAAAAGCATGGAGTTTGTATTCCATTGGTTTATTGACACCAGTTACTTTTATGTCGTTTTCATCTTTAGATTTACTATAATTTAATGGATCAATCTTTTTATTAAGTGGTTCAACATTTTTCAAAATATCTACTTTATTAATACCTTAGGAAAATGGTTTCGGTTGCTTATCTCTTTGGGTTGGCGTAGCAAATTCGGTCATTAAATCAGGGTATACACCATGCGTATTAATCATCCGACTCCCGTGAGCTCCTACAACGTGTAGATCTCTCACTTTTGATGGGTTCTGTGAAATAATACGTGGTGAATCACTTGAAGGATCCACGATGATGTTAGCAGGAACATCTTGCACTTTATCGTTCAATCTATTTTCTTCATACGGTTTTTTGAAAAGATTGGATTTTAGACCATCCGACCATTTAATATTCGCTGAGTCATTCTTTTCATAGATATGGATTTTATGGGAATCTGTTGGCTTTGTTTCGTGTACTTGTTGGAGGTCTGTATACTTTTTGTCATTTTCTTCGTTTGATTTATTATCCGCGCTAATATTGTCACTAGTTTTATTGACTTGTATATTCAACCCATCGGAGTTAATAGAGGTGTTATTCTCCTCGCTAGATTTATTCAGTTCCAAGGTTTTTCCGTCGTTTGTGTTACTGAGTATGCTGCTTTCGTTTAACTTATTTATTTCATTAGCCTTTTCATTTGATTTATTTGAAGCGTTTTGCTCATTTGGCATGCTATCAGACCTGAAAACACGTGCGTTTTCGTCTGTATTATTATTACTAGTAGTTGTAGATGAAGTCATGTTTTCATTACCCTGTGATTCATTTAGCTTTTGAATGTTATTACTTTCAGCAAGTGGTGCACTATCCTTGTTATTTGGAACCAATGGAGTACTGTTATTATTATTTCTAACCGATGAAACACTTTCTTTATCGTTTTCAGTAAAAGGGCGTATTTCTTTATCGTTCTCAGTAAATGGGTGTGTTTCTTTATCGTTCTCAGTAAATGGGTGTGTTTCTTTATTACTACTACCAACAAAATGTGTTTCTTCTTTGACACCATGAGCCAAGAGGGTATTGTCAACTAGAGTACCACCTTGAATCAGCTTGCTTTGTTGATTGTTCACAGCTTCCTTATTATTTACATTGATGAGTTCGCTTCTATTGTTATTAAGTAAAAACAGTTCCTTTTCTAATCTCTTTTCTTCTGATTCTGCGGCATATTCCTTTAGTTTTTCATCTTCACTTTTCCGCAACAATCTGTTCTTATCGATACTATTCAACGCCTCGCTTTGTTTATTGTCGTCTTTCATTTCCTTGGCAAAGTCTTTGAAAGCACTTTTCAAGCTTTCCTTCAACACCTAAAATACACAGTATAATAATAATAATAATAATCATTTTGAATATTAAAATGTATGACTAAACGCACATATGTATTGGACAGACCAAGTAATGGTCTGAGTGAAGATTTCGTTAACCAAGCAAACACTATTTTCTCTAGTCAATTTAAGTGTACAAAACACGTTTTTAAAGCTATATCGATTTTTGCCTGATATAGCTATGGAGTTGCATGTAAAATTGAAGATAGACCCGGATTCGTACTCAGCTCAACGACATTGACGAGAAAATATCTGGTCATACCAATATCTACCAGACTATATTGTGCGTGAAAAATGTGATGTTTAAAATAATAAAAGGATGAGCATGAAACAATAGTAAAAGGATATTTATAAAGGTTTTCATTTATGAGAGAGATTCGCTATTGACCGTATTATTCGAATGTGAGAATGAGTTAAAGGGAACAGTGTTAGGCTGTTTCAATTTTATGATGGCTTCAAAAATCGCTGCCAGTTATCGCATGAAATCTCTCATAGAATACGTGATTTCCTCTTTTCATTTATGAGATCCTACTCACTGCACCCACTGCATCTTTTCACCATGTATATATCTATACATACTACAAATTAGTTATGTTTTCGCTCATAATTATTTCCTCCAATTCAAGAAAATATAATTTTCTCCTTTTAAGAGACATTTCACGATCTTGTTCCACATATGGTCGAAATTTATCCTGTCCTAACTGCAAAGAATATTTTAGCATTTTAGGATATATTTCGAAAAATAGTCTTATTTTATGAAAATATAACCTTGTTTTTTTAGGATGAATAACTTACAAAGATTTGACTCCAAATTCATGTTTTCGCCCAAACTCAATCTCGATTGCCTCTAAACAACTCGCCTTACTTCTCCCCAATCTGCCTCTCTATTTGTCTCTTCCCCACCTGTATACTCTACCTATGTAGTTGTGAATTCCCTAACTTCGTTACTTACTTATCCATTGCCTCTTCCAACCAGTCTCCTAATTCTCCGATTGCCTCTTCGCACTCATAGCCTACCTATCCAGTTACTTTTCCCCCAATTACCCCTACTTATCCAATTGCCTTTTCTCATCACTTCATTACCTATCCATTTGTATTTTCGCAATCAGCCATCTAACTATCCAGTTTCTTCCTCTTCACCCATTTATTATTTATACATTTGCCTCTTCCCTATCCGACCACTGTCTGT
This sequence comes from Lepidozona retiporosa, assembly GCA_032360285.1. Taxonomy (NCBI): domain Eukaryota; kingdom Metazoa; phylum Mollusca; class Polyplacophora; order Chitonida; family Ischnochitonidae; genus Lepidozona; species Lepidozona retiporosa. Next base: position 1,035 of record JAUOBW010228544.1, on the reverse strand, counting down.
CCTGGTGCTTTTTCCAACCTGTTCTCTTTTAACCCAATTACCTTTTCCCCACCGTCCCCTATCTAATCAATTGCGTCTTCCCTATCCATCAATTACCTAACCATTTACCTCTTTCCCACATGTCCACAACATAACCAGTTGCCACTTTCCCGCTTTTTCACAACATAACTAGTTGCATATTCTCCACTTATTTCCTACATATTCAATTGCTTCTTCCCCAGCCGACCCCTACCTATCAGATTACCTCTTATCCAACATGTTCCATTCCTCCCATATTATAATTATTAAATTGAATACCTGAGGCGTTAGTGCATTTGTGGGTTCATTGACCTCTCTGGCGTTCTTTGCTAATTCGGCCACTCCATTCTCCCACTTCTTTTTGTTCAACCGTTTCAAAAACCCTAATGCCTCTTTATCTCTCTCGGCTTCACTATTGTCTGCTGATTTCTCGTTGTTTGGTTTTCTCAAAATATTCAATAGAAGGCTTGAAATCTGTTTAGTCGGGTCCTCAGTCGAAGCGGTAGACGGGCTGCCAGTTGATCTGGATGTAAACGAATGCAACGGTATTACGAGATCGTCATCACTGTCTTGTTTCCCAACCTTTTGCGTATCGCCCGCCTCTTTGACGTGAAACTTGATATTAATACGTGTGGGCTCTTCATCGTCATCTGGGTTCAGTTTTTGTTTTGAAGAAGTAGCTGGCAAAAAACGGTCATCGCGATCACGTGGCTTCGTTAATCGATAAATGTCTTCATTCAACTAAAATATATATTCATATTGCATATTTTAAAAGCCTTTGCATCAATTAATTACTTGAAGAATTGCATTAGCATGAAACATTATGTAGTCATTTTTTAGTTAAAGAATCTTATTTTATGGATATTATATTCATATTATTATTATATCCATAAAATATACAAAAGTATTTAATGTGCCCTCCCGGTTATCACCATAGTGTCTTTATGGCAACTCCTGAACATGGGCACAGGATGTACGGTTACACATTGGGGAAGGATTGCATTGTGGAGTCACCAA
>JAUOBW010228433.1:0-12453 GCA_032360285.1 Lepidozona retiporosa | reverse complement strand
GGTGGTTCGGTAGTACACGCCCAGCTTCCTTTAAGGACTCTCTGTCCCTCCCAACCGTTACAAAAAGTTATAAAAAAATCTTTTATACATATGTTTGTAACTTTATACATTATACATATGTTTGTAACTTTTATACATATGTTTGTAACTTTTATACATATGTTTGTAACTTTTAGAGAATCGCACAAAGCGGATTTTATACATATGTTTGTAACTTTTAGAGAATCGTTCAAAGAGGCTCTGTGTGCTCAATGAGTTAATGTTTAAGGTTTTATTTTCACCAGCTTAGGTTTCAATTTCAAACAAAAGTACGTTCCTTTGTATGCCATATAAGGAAATGTTTATTTTTGTTGAAAACTTTTGTAACAGTAGACGGTAATTACCCAATCACAGAATATTAAATTTACCAAGATTTTCTTTACGAAGATCATGTGTCATTGATGTTGTTGATTGTATTTCAATACGCTTGTCATCCAATTCTTTATTTAGTTCTAAAACAAAAGATTAGTCGAGTTAAGCTGTTAGTGTACGGAAAATAAACGTGACATTATTATGCAAAGTTAAGTTCAGTATTATATGAATAATAATATGGCACATAAACAATAACTCAAAGTTGTTAAACTTTTTCTTTATTTCATCTCCAGGCAAACCTAAAGTCAAAATTGAAAAAATATTTCATTTTTAATGTATTTTTTCGATTCTTGGGGGCCCAGTACTCAAAAACGAGAACTTTTGACAGGTATATGAGTCAAAAGAAGCCCTCTATGGACCTCTAACATCATGCAAAATTTATTTTTTTTAAAAAAGAATTATATATAAAAATGTTATTTTCAGTTTTTATTTATAGGTTTTACTTTTACATTCACAAAATGAATGATATCTTTAGAATGAAGAAAGATCTTTCGATGAAATAAAAAGCATAGCACTTCGTTTTCAAACGACTTTATTTTGACTTCACAAAATTCTCTAAATGTTGTGCAAGCTGGTATTTTTAATTTGTAACATTATGAAACTACACAGAAATAATATGAAATATGAATTTATAGAATTTCGCAGCGGGTCCAATAAAATATTTCATACGGCTGATTACCAGTTCCAAAAAGAAGGTTAAAATTGGCAATAAATATTCATACCATAAATTTGTTTGTTAAGACTTCCTTTTGATTCCACTGTGGTGTTTAAGTCGTTTCTCTAAAAAGTAAATACATGAGTTTGAATGTGAAATGCTTCTTTTCTACCTCATCAATCAAATAATTATAATTACAAGGGGCTGAAAATTTACTGGGGGGGGTGGTGTTTAAATGAAAGAAAAATACCTTAAAATTAAAATTTAAAAACATAAAAGTACATTTTTAATTTGATTTACTTTTATCAACCTGTCTAACCCATGCTAGCATGGAAAATGGACCTAAAACCGCATAAGAAGAAGAGAAGCCGTTATTCCTACTTTTTTTGTCGAAACGTTGCTTTTTAGAAGGGGCTGATCATTTTTTAAACTCAGGGATAATTTAGGATCCTTGGTAAAATACTAGGTTGGTAGCTCTTTTAACATAAGTCGGGCAATTTTGAAGTTTAATAGGTCGGAAGGACCATAAAATTTGTATTTCTTGATGGAATTCGATAAAACTTATCTTTGAACCAAAAAAAAACCATCTTATTGTCCAAAATATTGATGACGTCAGCATTTTTTGTCGGAAAATCAGCAATTTTACTAATTGTGCGATAAAATCACTATTTCCCGGCCAAATTTGCCCAAATTTCACACAAAGTCGGCAAATAATATAAAGGAACTTTTGAAAATATTATTTCCTCATTTTAGTCCTAAAATTTTGATTACGTCACTATTATTAGGTCAAACAGCTTACCCAGCAAATATTTGCTTTCACACTTAATGACGCCATATACGTAAAAATGGGCCTATTTAAAGCCCAAATCATGGAAATAGGGTGTAAAAAACATATTTAACATTAAAAAACGGTTTTAAAAGTTTCTGGGTTCATTTTTAGGACAAAAAAATTTGACGTCATTTTGAAAAAAAAATTCCGACATTATGATGTCATTATGACGTCAAAGTTCCATAAAATGACGTCATGACGGCTAATTTCGATGGTCAAATAACGGGAAACTATTTCTCAGTCGATAAATCATATTTATAAACCAGATTTTACTTTATATCAAAGAGATTATTAAAAAAGTGATGGAATTTGATATAACCACCTGTCGAAAAATTGGCTGTCATGACGACATTGGACGTCGGACTAAAAAAACATTATAAATTTATTCCTAAAAAATATTTATGAAAAATCATTAAATTTCAGCTCAATCGGAATAAGTATTCTAAAGTTATTTAAAAAAATGTCTAAGACCTATGTAGGGTTAACATATAATTTATAAACTCTGAATGAGTACGATATGATGATACCAAACATATGAATGGTTTTTTGGTGTGAATCATTTTGAAGCGCATATTATATTCATGACCTACATCATAATACACATGTGTGCCTATATATAAAATTCCTAATAAATATTTGACTTTTCAACAAGCAATTTATTTTGCAAACCTTAGTATATATATTATTGATTTTCATGGTTTTACGCTGAAAGAGTACTTTTACTTAAATGTCATTTGGTATTGTATGACCTTAGAAATACTTTTCTTGAATGTAATCGTGTATGTTAAAGTATAACTTACATAACACCTTTCTTAAAATTTATTCTAAATGTTTTGACGTTTCTTGGATGACATTTTGCATCTTTCAGCGTTAACAATGACTCGAACGGCCGATTTCAGTTAGAAGTATGATAATTATTTCTTAGTTTGACTTTAAGTAAAATTCACAGGCTGTGATTAATAGACGATTTACACTACTTTTGTTGAATTCAATTTTGTATTTTTTTGAACAATAATTTTCAGGAATGTCATTAAAACCGCATGTCTTAAATGTATTTGTGTTTGTGTGTAGATCTGATGTTGGAACAATATTTGCATTGAGTTGGTTAATAACGTGGTTTGGCCATGACGTAAACATGTTTGAAGTTATCGTTCGAATTTGTGATTTGTTCCTAGCTACCCATCCATTGATGCCTGTATATTTTGCAGTTACTGTAAGTTAATAATTATTAATGGATGTCCTACCATAAAATTAAATACTATTATTGTAATTTCAATTTTTATTTAATTTTTTCAAATTTCTAATATATGTTCTTGTTCATTCTCTCATTTGATGATCCCATCAATAAAATTGAAGGAAATTCCTATACTCTTTCCATCTGTTGTATTTTTACCAGTATATACCATCCATATTTTTGTAGGGAAATTGATAATTGAAGCGTTGGCATGGCCACCTGTTTTTTGTGGATTGGGATGATTTTAATTACCTTTTTTGGAAAAATTTTGACACATTTAATTTGGCCGGGGCATAAATCAAACTTTTAGCGCGGATTTAATTTGGCGCAGCAGCAATAATATTTTATTTGGCGAAGATTTAATTTGGCACAACCAAAAAAAAATTCCATGTGGGCTTAATTTGGAGATTAAGGGCAATTTGCGCCAATTGCACCAAATTGTCTTGGCGACAAACTTTCTCTGAATAAGGTATATCTATTTATCATAAAAAGTCTGTACTTACTTTAATACTTGCTTACTGAATTGGTCAACTCGTATCTGAATATGACCATTTAATAGTTATTATTGTTTCATTATTAGTTGTTACGTTACCTCAAGTGGCTCTTTACTCCTGCTAAACTCTTGCAAACGTGTTCACAAACTTATAGGGTTGATCAGGCAATACATACCTTCATATGCCTTTTAAGACCATAGACGCAGATAATACATATTTATTCGCATATTGAACAAGATTTATCATCTCTAATAATCTAGTTGTTTCTTTCCTGGTTTCCATGTCCTCTGATATGGCTACGATAGCCTGCTCGATATATATCGTTCCACAAGCATTGCATTTTTTACTATTATTTCCTTATATGGAACAATGTCCTTCTTTTTGCGTACTGCATGTTTAAATACCTTGTGTGTTATTTTAGAAAATTTGGGTTCCATCATACACTTTATTCCTTTATCTGTCTGTTTTTTTTAATTAGAGGTCTACAGTCCATGTCATGACTGGGTGCTTACTGCGCCACCGCACGCAAAAGTGCGCCCCAACTCAAACTTTTAATAGAGAAGATGCCCCTGGGTGCTCGATGAATCGCTCTCCCCAGATTTACTCATGACAAGGCCTGGGTCTATAAATGGTCTAAGTCTCTGAACCATATAACAGAACAGAGAGTACAGTCGTTTTATAAACGTATATCTTGGTTGTAATGGAAACATCATGTCTTGACCATAAATGTTTCTCAAAGGATGAGGAACCTTTCTGAATTCTTGAATTTATTTCATTATCAAGGGAGTCATCTGAAGATAAAGTACTGCCTAGATAAACAAACTTGTCAACAACTGAAATATCAATAAAAACAGATGGTTCGTTACTTAAGACTTATTGCGAGGCCTATCGTTTTGCATGCTTTATAAAAGCAGTCCGTTAGATCTTGTATGTTCACTATGTTAGAATTTCTGCATTATCAGCGTTTAAAAGAGGGTGCATTAGTTGAACTGATACAAGTTTTAAATTAAATCTGCGTAAATTAATCATCACTTGGTTATTCTTCTTAAACAAAAACAAAATATGAAAACAATATAATGTTATAAATACTTTGCCATTAATTAATTAATTAGATAAGAAAACACACAAAGGTTTAAATTGTAAGCAAGAAGCTTTTCGAAAATTCATCGTCAGTTGTTAATACATAAATATAAGTTATAAAGTAAAAAAGATTAAAAATGTTAAAATATAAACTTTTAACATTTTTAATCTTTACTTTATAACGTGGAGCCGTGGTCTAGTGGTTGGAGATCTGCGCTGTGGCCTTAATACGCCGGGTTCGAATCTCCTCAATAGCCACTTTTTCATGGTGAAGCCGTCATCTAATTTTGGGCACAAAAATAGCAGATGGCGTATGTTTGTCCTCGTCCTTGTCCCAAATTCGTAATATATGTTTCATATAAAAAAAAAAAAATTTATAACTTATATTTATGTATAACTGATGGATTAATTTTCAAAAAGTTTCTTGCTTTAAATTTTAAACCTTTGTGTTTTCTTATCTAATTAGAAAGGTCTATGGCAAATAGAGTAGGAGCATGAATGTCACCTTGCCTGACCCCGTTTTCTACAGGACCTTAGTTAGATAGAGGCTCATTGAAACTAACTCTTGCTTTCATGACATCATGAAGAGAACAAATTAAATTCAGAAATTTATCAGGACATCCTAGTTTTGCCAAATTTGACCATCAAGCCACTCTATTTACAGTATTGATAAAGGCATAAGTTTTGTTCTTCTTACTTTTCTTGAAACTGACGAGCGCTAAAAATCATGTCAGCAGTTCCACGTTTTCCTCGAAATCCACATTAGGTTTCTAGGAGTGATGAAGTAGGATTATGTTCTAGCAAGCCATTTAATAAATCTCTTGCAAACACCTTTCCAATGACAGAGATAAGCGATAATCCACGATAGTTTCCACAATTATCGCCCGCCACTTTCTTAAATATTAAAACCATGACAGCATCTTTCCAGTCTTGACGTGACGCAGTAGTTATACTATATATTCAAGTATAACAGAGTGTGAAATGTCTATCATGCTCTCTCCACCACATTTTAAGAGTTTATCTGAAATTTCATCTCTAGCTTGTGACTAAGTTTTTGCTATTTGCCTTTTGTATTGCCTAGGTGCTGACCACCAGTTATCTTTTAACTTACGCACACTTTCCTGCATATGTTTTTGGACCCCCGACGTAGTCGGCGAGGGTCCTATAAATCCAGGCTGTTAAGTTCAAAATAAAGAACTAGCAATACTGATTTTCTCATCCGGGGATTATAACAAATGCCTTCATGTAATACTGGTCATAATTATCATATAATTATAATTTTCAGTTGGAAAATTTCTGTAAAACAGTAAAGTATACCTGAAAAAAACTAACTGAAAGACCTGTTTAAAAACATCACCATAAAAATCAACTCTATTTAATCAAAAAGCTGCTAGTGAAATTTTCAGGAAACGGGCATAAAACTGTACTAGTTACAAAGAGTTAAAATATACTTACAGTCATTCTAGCCAGTAGTTACTTTGCACATACTTTTAAACTTTTGTATATTTTACACCAATCTCCACTATTGGCAATGTATGGGGTCATTTGAGCGAATCATATGACTCTCCTAGGATTTTAAAGCATGTGGTCTGTCATCATTTAAAGTTTTTCATTAGCAGGTGGATATGTTTGAATGCCTAAAAAAGCCAAAAATCTGTGTTTTGGTTCTTTTCTCATAAAGTTACAGTGCTTATGATAAAATAAATTCTGCCTGGGAGTACACTGCTTTGTTACGTTTATATTGTTTCATTTAGATGGTGCTGTCTCGCCGCAATATGATTCTCGAACGTGAATGCGACATGGCCATGGTGCACCAATGTTTAAGTAAGCTTCCTGCATCTATGGATGGAGAGGAGATAGAGAAACTTGTAACAGCCTCCTTTTCTTTATACACAACTCACCCTCCAGACTCATTAAGGAAAGACTTTCGACGACACATAAATGACAGGTTGGATATATTTAATTTAGCTTAGAAAATAATGTGGCAAAGATTTTGATTTAGGAAATGAGGATGGGCAGTGTAATGTAAAAGGGTTTTTAGGATGTGCTGCTCTTTAACCATTACAAAATGTTTAATCCTGTTACAGCCATATTCTCAAGCATTTCTCTACCACTATTACTGAAAAACGGAAGTACAGAAACTCAATCTTTAGTTGAGCTACTCTTGCATTGAATACAACTCACTCTCTTACTCCCCAGGTGTGAGCCATACAGCATCTAGTTGGAATTGATGATGACAATTTAAAAACATTTCATCAAAAAATTACTTGAAAAATAGCATTAGCATGAAACATTTGATTGTTTTAACGGAATAAAAAGCGTAGTACTCCATATCGAAAGGCCTTTATTCTAAGCCAAACATGCAAAAACGGTTGGGGATCCCTTTAAAACATTGTATTGTAATATTACATAAACTAAAAATGTATACTATTATTATTGTTTCTCTTTTCAGTGATTCTGTTTCACTTCACACACAGCTTGTGATGCAGTCCTACAATCAACGTCCAGACAGTGTGTTACGTAGACGCAAGAAACTCGGGAGATTCTTACTCGATGAGAAGACAGTGGTCACACTGCACAAATCAGATGCGGTTATCCACCATCAAGTTAATCCCTTGGTTAAAGTGGCAGTATGGACATTAACTGTGTCTATGGGTGTCATGACATTCTTGGTTATGAATACTGGGAATTGGATGTGATCTATACACAAGTTATGTTTGGGTATGAAGTAAAACACTGTTGTTGTTGTGCGTGAATTTGATGAGGTGTAGAAACAAGGTTTACAATTGCTGTTTCAATATATCGATATCGTTGGACGTAGAGTTTTCTGAATCTATACTATGGTGAATGTAGTAGATTTATTAAGGTGTGGTCTGAACATAAACATGACACCTAGATTTGAAATAAATTACAATTTACCCTGCATGCAATGATCTATCTACTCAAAATTATTATTGCGAAAGCAAAAACGATAGTTTTTTTAAGCGGCCGCACATTTGGTAATAACACGTCTATAAGAAATTTACTACCATGAAAGTGATTTTCAAATGCGTCGAATTTACATCTTAACATGCAAAATTTATGCAGAATCAACGCAAACAAAAAGAATCCAAGAATCCAAGGAGTTGCTAAGTCGCAAAACAAAAACTTGGAAAATAATCTAAGAGCTTGGAAAACTATTTGAAGAATCTTTTTATTTTTTCAAAAAATCTTCTCAAGTCAAAAGGTTATTTAATATGCAATATGAATAAAATGAACCACATAAAACCCATAAAAGTAAATAATGGGTTAATATTCATTTAAAAGAATGTTAATATTGAATTATAGTTTGTTTATATACTCTATAAAGTGAATACAAACCTAAATAAAGGACGAATTATTAAAGTAAACCATTTAGCATAAGAGAACTTAGTTGTGCTATTTTTCTTTTAAACAATTCCTAATAATTGAAGGAAGACAGAATTCCACAAGGGTGTAATAAAATTGTACTCTTGGGATTACTGAAATATATTTGACAACTCTAAAACAAAGAACAATGAACTTACTGATGATTAACAAAACTAGAAAATAAAATAGTAAATGTCAGCACCAGAGGAACCTCTGGTAGAAGCTAGATCATTAACTTTATGGTGAAATAAACAATTTATTGATGTATAATCCTAGTTTTATCAACAAATTGTGTTCTATTTTCATTAAATTTTGAATGTTATTAGAAAACATTTTTTTGACTATTTTGACATGTACTTTGACATGTATTTTTTCGGGTCTGACATGAGACCTCTTTAAGGGACTGTTTACTACAAAAACAAGTTGGGCTCATATGAAAGAGCATAACAAATTATCTAAGAATCTGTTTATTTTTCAAAGATTTTGATCGGTTTTCAAGTTATGCTCGTTTGAAGGTTCTTAAAAATAATAAATAAGCAACCTATGGTGTCACAATCTGCTTTTGCGATTGCATCATCTACTTAATAGTTCTTATAAATATAATTACTGCTTTCTCATACTTTACGGTGTATATTTTTAAACATATTTTATGAGAGTTAGACCATGACATCACAGTCATCACAGATTCTGTTTGTGATCTCATAGCTTGGCTGAATTCTTTAAACGCGCATAACTTGAGAACAGATTAAAAAAATTCAAAATGTTTTAAAATTTATTTGATAATTTTTCAAGCTCTTTCATATGAGCCCAACTTGTTTTTTTAGTAAACAATACCGTCAATAAGTCAACTTTGGTCCAAAAAATTATGATAATTTATTAATTAAAGCATTTCATTAATTAATTATAAACAAATTTATATAATCTCTCATAAGAAAACCTATGCATATTTAAAAACATTGCATGAACTATTTACTTGAAAATTGTATTATAATTAAACATTATGTAGTAATTTTATAATTAAAGAATCTTTTTTTATAGCTTGATTGTTTTGACAGTTCTGAAGAATTTTATTGTTAATAATACATATACTAATTTTTATACTCTTAAGAAATTATGAATTTTATTTTTTAGATTGCTGTGATTATGCAATGAGATACGATTTATATAAAGGGAACTTCTGAGTGAAGCTATGCTTGTGTTTGCACCTTCATTTCACAAGATTATTATGTCTAGCAATAACTTTTTTAATAATTGAAAATATAAAATTCTGTCTATTTCTTTTATATGCTATTTTACTTTTCTATTCATTTTTCATCAGAGTTCTTTATATTCCATATATTATTTCATGAATAAAATTATGCATGCAGAATAGGTTTGCTCTAATATAAAAATTCTGTATGTTTGTTATTTTTTTATGTTACAATGGAAAATGATTTTCTTAAAATCTTGAAATTATTTTTTTGGACCCCCAGCGAAGCAGAAAGGGGTCCTATGAAATCACCCTTGTCCGTTCGTTCGTCCAGTCATCCGTCTGGTCATCTTTTGGTTGTCTCTCGTCCATTTGTCACTAAGTGCTTGTTTTCTGATATTTTTTTATAATAATAGAATTTTAGTTTTATGATATAACATTTTATTGGATATGAAATCATTGTGTCTCTGGAACTGTTCAGTAATGGGCCATTCCATTAAATAAATGTACTTTTCAGACTGACAGACCTCGGTGGGATGTACCTTAGACCTTTCGATTTCTAAATGCTGGTGAGGACTTTATATTTTCGAATTCCTAACTTCAATTAGTTCTTCAACCTTCAGATATTTTTTTGCCTCGGTATTATACCTTCAGATTTCTAGATGGTCCATTTTTTGGGAACTACCTCCAAGCTTCAGATTTCTAAAAATCCGTCAGTCGAACAGGTACCTTTATTTAATGGAACAGCCAAGTACTAAAATTAACTCAATGGTGATGATAAGAAATTGAATATTGTCTAGTACCGGTTCTGAATGTGCCAAAATAGGCAATTTTAGGCCAAAAATTGTATTTTTATTTAATTTTATCATAAATAGTAATATATTTTTAAATAAATTTTGTTGTATGTTACAAGCTGTCTGACTCACCCAGGCAGGCCTGATGTTACAGCACCATAGAGGGGCTTTTAATAGGCTAATTGTCTTGTGATTTGTGCTGTGGCCGCAAGTCAACTACTTAAAAACAGTGAAGCCTATATCTAATTACGTCAGCAAAAATTACATGATGTGTATTTTTCCTTCTCATTCTAAATTTGTGATATGACCCTTAAAGGAAAACAAATATTTAACATATATGGCCAGTTAACAAAGATTATAATTGTCTTTTTTATGTTTACTTCCGATGTAGCTGACGGAGCCCTATAAAATACACCTTGTACTTTCGTAACACTTTTTCTCAGTAACAATTTATTAGTTTTTTCTGAAGATTTTGATGATACAGAGGACCATGTTACCATCTGTTGAAATCCTTATTCTGGGCCTGGGGCCTAATTTCAAACCCAAAAATAAGGGTTAATTAGATAAAAAAGGATTGTTAAATATTTTGAAAAACATAAAAAAACTCGAAAAAATATTTTTCTTGAATCTCATTATTCTTGCGTGCCTGCATTTTGAGAATTTTAATATTTTTTGATGAAATATTTTATTTTATATTTGTGCTATTTATCTGCAGGCCTTAACACGAGTCGTGCGCCATCATGCGCACCATCACGTGCACTTGTGTTAAAACGCATGTAAATGAAATTGTTGAAGTTTTAGTTGCGCGATAAAAGGCGCACGCAAGTAATTTAACCTATCAATAATAAGTTAAATTATCCTGGAAGTTCCCGTAAAAAAGGAGATTCTCGGTTTATATGCATCATGGAGATGTGACATGGTATTCGTCATAGTCTAAGTTCTAAGAGAGACTGTTTAGGTAAACATTTAAGAATCATGCGCATAAAATATTTACGTATTTATTCTCAGTATTATTAATTATTGATTTATAACCGAAGATTTTGAGAGTTTTATTATATTTACAGAACTCCATCAGTCAGTAGTGCTTATTAAACACTATTTCAAAACTTCTCTAAATAAAAATCATACATAATATTACTAGAGAGTGTGTCTTTAAACCTAAATTTCTATGTGCAAAACTTTTATTTTAGATCGTAACAACGCTGTTTTAGAACATTCCAATTTTTTGGTCACAGGGTTTTTAGACATTTTTGTAAATTAAGTATAATAGAGAGGACTATAGTGTATTTAATTTCATTAAATTTTAATGTCACTGTAAAAATGTTTTATTTTATTTTTGTTATTATAATTACTGTAAGATAATAAATTAATTATTTATTCAAACATTGGTTTTTATGGGTAGTTTAGATTGATTCTAATTTACTGATCAATAGTATGTTGAATTAATCAATGCTTTAGAGAAAGAAAACGGTAAAAATTGATATTATTATTATTATTATTATAATTTGGCCATTCCTTGTAAGAAACATTAAGCATTCATTCCATCCATTAAAAATAAATTTATTGGATAGTTTTGTTAAAACAACTTCTGAGAAATTCTCCTTTATATAAATTGGAATCTTCACAACGTTTTCCAGTATAGATGGGATTGGTTTTTAGATCCCATCTATACTGGAAAACGTTGTAAAGACGTGCACGAAGGTAAATTGCACTTGTCCTAGACAAACAAAATCAATAATTTTATCTTTGACTAACAATAGCTTACTAGTATTCAGCTGTTCTGGTTTATATCCTTTATTTCATTAAATTGTCAGAAAGTAAAATCATTCTTGTTTTGTCATAAATATTTACCCACTGGTGTATAACAACTGGATTTTCATAGTATGCAGTGGGGTATGATAATACAATTGAATAAAATACTTTGAAACCATGAATCTGAAATTTGAAATCGTCTCCAGGTGGAAAGAAATTAACTAGACTACCCCCTAAAAACGAAAATTTTCTAGCCTCCCCCTAAAATTCAGAATTTCCATAACAGCAAACTGAACAGAAGATAATTTAGCTATTATTAATCTTAAATTTGAAAAGTTAAAAGTTTGAGTTTTTTAAATTTTGCCTGTCAGATATGTGATATCCACGATTAGGCCTGGTGGTTCAGTAAGTTGCAAGCATATATGCTATCACGGTTAGGCCTGGTGGTTCAGTAAGTTGCAAGCATATATGCTATCACGATTAGGCCTGGTGGTTCAGTAAGTTACAAGCATATATGCTATCACGATTAGGCCTGGTGGTTCAGTAAGTTGCAAGCATATATGCTATCACGATTAGGCCTGGTGGTTCAGTAAGTTGCAAGCATATATGCTATCACGATTAGGCCTGG
>JAUOBW010228322.1:0-12456 GCA_032360285.1 Lepidozona retiporosa | reverse complement strand
TCCATACGCACCCAGTTCTTGCCAAATGTGCGACCGCGTCGAAATACGCGCTTCGCGCGTTTTCGAGCTTGCGCAATGATAATTTTTCATGCTTTTTCCTATCAACCCAAGTTGATTTTACACGGTTTTACAATGTTATATGTTGGACCTCTGAGCTGTAACTTAAATGTCATGAAATATCGTGTTGGTCCAATATCGTTCAATATAATATAATTTTAATCTACATTTTGATGTAAGAGAATCACAAAGGATATTATAAGGGTTAATATGTATTACACTCTGTTACATTGTAAAACTGTGTATTACGTACGATACACTCCACTGCATAGCAATCCATATGATCAACGGTCATACGTGAAAAAAAAGAATCCGGTTTTAAGATGATGTTTCAGGTTGATTGAGTTCTCTTGATTAAAACGTTGGTAATTATCAAGTGAGAACTGTGAAAATTGGTGCCGAAGATCTTGAAATTAAAATAGTGACTAGAGATGATTTGCAATGTTTATTTTGTTGCCAGACCTTTAGAATAATGAGCCAATCACAATGATTTAAAAATGTCGACATAGTCTGGATAGCATATTTAAAGCAATGTGATTGGTTCACCAAGTCAAAAATATGGCAGCAAAATGCAAATTATCTATAGAAGGAGGGCTATATAATACAAATCTATGTTCAAAGAAATACAAGATATTTTTGAAAAAACAAAAGTTCAATTGACTATTCGAGAGAGATACAAAATATTTGAAACTGGGTCTTTCTTGGAATCGGCTGAAATCTGGTGTGCTAAAGGGAGTGTTCACTACAAGAACAAGTTGGGCTCATATTTTATAGTTTGAAAAACTATCCAAGAAATTATTTTTTCAAAAAATCTTTATCGGTTCTGAAATTATGCTTCGTTGAAGATTTAAAAAAGCAAATTATGACATCAAAAACATCATCTGTGATTTCATGACTGTTAACATGACTGTTAAGTGTTTTAAGTAAATGGTATCAACATCTAGGAGAGCGTGGTAGGAAACCTGAAGTAGTAAAAGTAGTTTAAAAATGGTGGATAATAAATAGATGACTCATAAATTACTCTTGCGTTACCGTTAGAGGTCGCTGCACTTATGATAAATATAAATTTGATAAATATATATTTGAGGTAGCGCCTATTATAATAGGGGCTTTATGATCTATATTTATGTTGTCTCAGTGAGATATTAAAACCTATTTGGTACATAAAAGATAGTATGAATGTATTGCAGATTTCGATCATTCTTGGAACAGCAAATATTTTCCCAAAGGTCTAAGCAACGCATACGTTGTATTTTTCTTAAAGATAAAACTGAGTATTTCGACTGATGGAAAGCATGTTTTCTACCGCGCTCTCCTAGATTTGATGTTGATAACATGTATTACTATTACTAAGATATACTATATATGCATTCATTTAGGGACCAAATCCAGTCCAAGACTTGTTAACGATATAGAAACACAAAACTCTTATCATAATGTAGCCAAGAAGAAAGCGTAGGTAAAAGATGGGTAAGCAGAATAAAACACATATAATTAAAACAGCAGAAACAGCAGAAAACATACTCGGATACACAAAAACACAGAAGAGGATTAAACGGAAGGAGACCAAATCACGAAGTAGAACAAATATCAATAAAGAACAAAGACAACTAATGGTAACACTGAACAACTTAATATCTTTTGCCATATGTTAGAATAAGTAAACCATGTATAACTTAAATGATCAAGTTTCATATTTTTCGGAAGAGGAAAGTTGATGAACCTCAAATATTTAACCAAAATTTGATCGATAGTTTTTATGAAGAAATTCCGTAAAATACAGTTAAACACTTCTATGCTAAAGAAATCGAAACAACAATCCCTGGAGAAGTAATATATGCCGGTGACTATGATAAAATAATATACCAAATCAACAATAAAATAAAAATGGACAACATAGTAAAATACTTTCTGCTTGAAGAGAACCTCCTGATGAATCAAACAGAACACCTTAGTTAGAAAAAGAAAACACAAGATACATACATCATCAACATAGAAGAAAAATGGAGAACAGTTATAAAGCTTGGGTCTAAAACTGGAGATGAAGATATAAAAAACAGAAAACAATTATCGAACATAACTATGCAAAAGACGATATCAGGATAAGAAAAGATGCAATAAGACAAAAAACAAAGATCAAGTTATACCGTCAATTGTATAGCCAGTACTGACATATAACTGTGCTACATGGGGAATGCCGAAGGCCGATGAAATTTTGTTAAACTCGTTCCACCGACAACAGTTAAAGGGAGAACCGTTTGAAATTTTGCGAAAGAATGAAAAAGTTCTATGATAATATTTCATGCTCTTTCATATGACATAATATAAAAAATAATTTCATAGTGTTCAGTCCCTTTAGGGAAAGTTTTAAGGATAAAATATCCATAAACAATGAGAAATACAGATCTAGAAATTACAGGTGAAAACCCTCTCTCTCCTCAGAAATCACTTATGCAAAATGGCGAATGCTAGGACGCATTCTTAGATGACACTCACCAGCACAAGTAGCTATGGTACACATTACTTAACATAACCTACCAAACAAATATTCAAAAGATGACCAAGAGTCACACTCCCAGTCACACTAAGACAATGAGCTAGCAAAAGCAGCCTGTATCAACAATTCAACCCTTAAAATATATCAAACTAAAAATTAAAAGATTCCGCGAATCCAGCATCAACACACAACAAACATATACTTCCGAGCAAAAAAAAATATTCTCTTAAAACACAAAAAATTGCAAAAGTGACCAATTCTCCTTTAAAACGGAAGAAATAAAATAAAATTTTAAAGGCACCGCGATCACAAATGTATAAATATATTATTACTAGCATTTTTAGTTAATTAAGTATCGGAAACCATTAAGTATTGGAAAATATACAATTATTTCAACAAATTATAAACATATTTTAATGATAATTTTATCACAATTTATTAATCATATTTTGTTAATTAGAACTTCCCTTCAAAATGATTATAAAAAGGACAGTTAAACCATTTACATTAACTTTCATTTCATAATGTCGTTACTACTGTCTCCTTTACGAAACAAAACTTCAAAATTATCACCTAAGTTGAAGAGTCGAATGAGAAATATCAGCGAAGAATGGCTGCGTACTCTAAGTTTACCAATATATATGAATGCAAGAGATGGCGATTTGCGTCACAGTGAACGATATTTTAAACTTAAAATGGTAGGTAAATAATCTTTGTTTGAACAGAAACCTTAAAGATTTGTGTAGCTATTTTATCTTTAGCGGAAATTCTTTCTATCGCGAATAAATTATCTTGGACTGTAAGTCTTTTCGTTTCGATAATGATGTATAATCGATTGAAGAAAACCCGTAAATTCCCGTAAAGCTGCCGACTACTTAACAAGTCTATGTGGTCTATTGCGAATTTATAAATATGTATATATAGATCTTTCATTCAAGGTAAAATAATTTATTTAATCAAAATTTATTCTTAATATAATATCCTATATCTATGTCTGTGATTTATGTGCTTCATTATCTATAACAGTTATGAGCGGTTCAATTCTTACCATAAAGTTAATGCCGACAAATGTTTCTGCTATTAAACTTATAATACTGTTTTATATAAACAGCTTCTACTACACTGTTTTTTTCCAATGTATTCTACTACAATGTGTCATCCAATTTATTCTACTATAATGTGTCATCATTTAATGTGTTTTTCTTTTACAGGAAAAAGATTCTCTAGTAAAAGTGAATGAAGAACTGAAGGGTAAAATAAACAGTGCAGATGCCAAAATACTTACACTACAAGCCGAAATTGATCTAGCCCACCAGCAACTGTATTATTAAGTGCAAAAAAATTTATGAGCAACAAGTTTATAAGCAACAGTACTAAAATCTGAGAAAAAACATTACTACTAAATTTTACTAAGCTACGCAACAAATGTATCAAGCCAAAATTAATAAATGTTTAATTATCTCTGTTTCGTTTTTAAAAAGTGCATTTTATCTCCAGCTGTAATTACTTCAATAAATTTCTTACTAATTAATTAGTTTGATGAGTTTAAAATTGCTTTTTAAAAATGCATGATAATTTGTTCACACGTAAGGAACATAAGTACTAAAATTCGGTATTTTTGCTAAGAAAAAATTCGTACTAAAGCTAAAGCTCAAAGCTAAAAAATAACGTGTATACGATTAGTTCAGTCTGTAAATACAAAAATATTTATAATAATAACTGTTTATCTTTTTATATTATTTTACTAACATATTGTAAATATTTTTTCATGAATACAGTTTTATAAAGAAAAAATAAGAAGTAATATGCTAATATTTCGATTATTCATCGTTTAGACGTTTCCTACACTATAAGCCCTCCAGGGGAGGGTCGGTCTACACTACAATATAGTAAATTTCGCAATTACAATTTCGCGAAAGAAATATATTTCTTGATGAATTCGTGTGTGCCATGTGTTTATTTTCTGCCATTATTTGGTCGATATCAACAGATTCGATAAAAATTATTTTTTGTGAACCTATGATTACTGGAATAACTGTAGTTTTCATATTCCATAATCGTGCTATTTCCAGGCGAAGGTCGGAATATTTAAACAATTGTTCGTTCCTTTTAGCTTGTAAGTTATGATCTCCTGGACACATCGATACTTACATGAGTTTGCTGCTCTATCAAATTATAATATCTGGTCTCCTGTGGAACAATCGCTGTATCGCCCTGGACCATCAAATCCCAAAATATTTTTGCCTTCTCGTTTTCTTGGACTGATTCTGGGTTATGTTGATCCCATTTATCGGCCATCGGTAATCCATATTTACTACAAATCTGCCAATGTAAATTTTGACAAACCTTGTCACGACGTCTTTTACATGCGCTTACGATATGCGTCACAATTTATACTCCCTGTCCACACTTTCTACCTTTCTGTTTCTACCTTTTGTAATTTTGACGAACCTTGTCACGACGTTTTACATGCGCTTACGACATGCGTCACGCTTACTACTCCATGTCCACGCATATTCCAGGTATGTTCATACCGTAAATATTTTCCTTATGGAATTAGTGTTAAGAGCTTGCTCTTGGGCGGCCACGATCAGAATTTCTGTCTCACGTTTTAACACTCCTTTGGTTAGCCAGTTCCAACTCTCTGCCGACCTTATATCTCTCGTGTTATATTCAAATTGACAATGTAATTTCATGCTGGCTATGTTATTTGCTTTCTCTTTTTCAACCCTAAGTTTGTAATCCTGCACATCTTCTATGTTTATCTGGCCAATATTGTGTTCCTAATTTACTGCTGCTTTTATTAGCGTTTCATTGCTGTTTATCATATAGTGATGTATTGTACGTAGTTCCCTTGCAACGCATTCCTCAATACTAATAAGACCTCTGCCTCCTAACTTTCTCGTCCTGTATATCCGCTGCACATTTGATTTTGGATAAATTGCCCCATACCTGACGAGTAATTTTCTGGTTACTCTATCCAGCTTTCACATTTCATTTTTGTTCCAATTTACGAAGTCTGCACTATATCTTACCATAGATACAGCCCACGAGTTAATTGCAAGTAAGAGATGTTTTTTAGTAACTTTACTTTTCAAGAGTAGTGTTAGCCTTTTAAGATATACTTAATTTACATTTTCTCTCATCTCCTTACATATAAGACTGTATCTATTTCGAGAATACCTAAATATTTATATCCTTTCTGCACTAGGTTCAGCCATCTCTTCTCCGTTTGTTAATCGTATTCCATCAGTTTTCACCTCTTTTCATTGTCGGTATAGTCATTATGTCGGTATTTTCTATACCGAATTCCATTCTTAGTAATGATGTAATCTCGAACCCTGTCGCTAATTCTGAAAAAAATCCATATTTTGTTATGAAATAAAATATTATGTATATACAACACTTGTCAAAATATAGCCCCGCGGGGTTTTGTGTTTCAATTAAAATGTGTCGGTTTTTTATTAATTTACAAACAAATAAAATATTTCAAAAGCCCTAATGTATTTTATATTTGGTACATGTGATGATATTGTAAATCTGAATGGCATACAGGATAGTATAATTTACTCAATTTAGGCTTGCAGGGCTTAGGTGCCTTGAGAAGTAGTTGAAAGGTTTGAATAGTAGTAGTATTTGATTGATATCGTGATTAAAAAGTATATGACGTCATTCTGTCGTCAGCTTTTGACGACATAAAAATCAAATTCGAAGTTTTTAAAACTTATTCCTTGGAAATATACATAGAACCAAAATATATTTTAAAAAAATTGGCATAATTGATAAATATCATATTACGTGAGATTGACAGTTTTGCTGGCACCTGGTGACGATAACGTCATAGGTTCAAAAACACAACTAAATTTGGTTCACACATCTGTGACGAATTAGCTAAAAAATGGGTATTTTTTTAGTTATTTAGGGTTATTTAGGGGTGGGGTAAATTAACCTCCTAGTAAAATAGGGTTAATGTGGTTTCACCTTTCGATGTTAACACCCCCATAGATCAATATATACAAAGAAAAACAACTTTTAATCCAGAGGTTCATGAAATGAATTAAACATTTTAAGGAATAATTTTAATCGGTTAACTTAATGTAACTAGATTCCCATTTAAAATGCAACATGTTTATTTACTTCAAGTACTCTTTATTTAACGTTGGAAAAAGTAGTATCGTGAATATAAAAGTACAAAACTAATTAAATCCAACAAAGTTAAAGTTTAAAAATGTTAATGAATAGATTAAAATTAAAATAAAAAATATCTATGTATAAATCTTACCACTGCAATAGATCTTTTCAAGTTTACTAATACCCGTTTTGAATATTGAGTTAACGATGATGGTTCCTTTATATCCTTTTCTAGGTCATTCCATACGTGGGTACCTCTAATATGGACTGAATTACGACCTATAGAAGATTTCATAGATGGTATATCTAAAGATTTACCACCCCTCAAATGGTAGAACGAAACTTTATGTGTGAATATATCCCACATAAATACAGGATTCAACGAGTTAAATCGATTTGTATACTTGGATGAGAAGTTTACACAAGTTTGTATGATGTATGGTTTTCCCATCAATTTGCTGTAATAAATGGTACTAATGGTATAGAAAAATCATTTAAAACGACTCTGAGTGCTCTCTTATGGGTTTTATTAATGAGAATGTTTCCCTTTTTGCCAGAGAACATCAAAATTAATAGACAATAGTTAAACCTAGAAATAATGTAGGCATTTACAAGAGTTCGGCGTTCTCACGGGTAAGGTTAAGTCTTATTCTCAAAAGCCTATTTGTAGCGTTGTCGGTTTTATTGCACATGTCAATGATTTGGGGTATAACGGAAAGCTTATCATCGATAACTACACCTAATAATTTAACAGATGCTGAGTTGTTAAAACAATATCGTAAATTCATTGTTATTCTTTTTACCAAGAAATAAACCTGAGACTTCTCTGGATTTGCAACCATGGAGTTACAATGGAACAAGTCGATGTTTAGCCTTAAATCGAAGTTTATCCTGGATAACACTTTTTTAAAAGTATCATCACAAGCCTATAGGCTGCGTTGTCATTCGCAAAGTTACAGATATCACATTTCTCGATTGAGAATAACAAATCATAAATAAAAATATTAAACGAAATAGGTCCTAGTATGGAACCTTGAGGTACACCAAGTAATACCTCTAGCCATTCACTAAAAGATGAACCAATTTTGACTCTATGTTTACGACTAGTGAGATAACTATATAAAAACTTAAGAATTTTTCTTCCGACTCCATATAGGCTGCTAATTTAATCATGGGGAAGACAGTCATACGCTTTTGATAGGTCCATAAGTATAGCTCCAACTTCAACAGACCAGTTTTTCTAAAACCTTTGATACAGGGACGTTGTTTGCGATAAGATAAAGTATGTATGACTAAAAGTATAGTTGGCATTTCAAAGGTCACTTTATTTAGTATTTTGCTTTCACAATTCCTTATACAAACAAAATGTTTAAATGTACTGTATTACATAACAACGGTTCAAATTAAATCAAAACAACACCAAAAATATTATTTCATTTTTATTTCTTAGAGGTATGTAGTGGTATTGTTAGCTGTAAAAAAATAGTTCGGGATTTAAAATTTTAATGCACGTTTAAATCTTTCTGACACCCAACCCCGGAAAGGGTAGAATTACCTGGTCCTATATTTCTCCACAAAATCCCTACCCTAGGGAAATTTCTTGATTTTTCTGCTGCTTTCCATCATTTTCAGCATCATTTAGGTAGAAAATGCCATGCCCCGAACTAAATTTCGAGTCAAAATCCTCACTAGTGGGGGAAATTAGAATCAAAATCACAACCTTTTCCTGGTAGAGTGGGTGTCGGAAATATTTGAACCCCGCATCAACTCTATCGTATGTCAGCTACATGTGTCTGTGGTAGTTCGTATTGTAGCGAGAGCCATTATCGGAACATTTACCGAGCGAAAGAACGATTTTTAAATTAATTGAAAAAAAGAAAAATGTTGTGAGAAAAATCACTTTAGCATACAAACCAAAACTTAGCCTGAGTCCAGACCACGATTTTTCGAATTTTTGACTATGATTGAGTTCATCATTTTAATATGCTATTAATTCGTAAATCATAAGCAGTGAAAATCAATGATATAGAAAGGTTTGAGTAAGACGGGGATTTCCCCCGATAGTTAGGTTTTGATTTTTTTTCTAAAACACCAAATTCAAACTTATTATTCTCTCTATATCCATATATAATACTAATTTTAACACTATTGCGGTTTTCGAAAAAAATAACCGGTATTCCGGTATTGCATTTATAGTTGTATTGAATGACTTAAAAAAGTTGTTTTTAAAAATTACCATGTTTTCTATTTTCTGCCCTCCCCCTAACCCCACCCCGTAAATTAAGGTGGTATAGTACACTAATTAAATGAAATTCTTTATAAAATTTATGTTATAAACATTTCTAATAGTCTAATTATAGGCATTTTAGTGAAATTATCTGAAAATGTAATTGCCTATAACTACACTATTATTGGGTAATTTTCTTATCTCCTAATTCATCATTAAATGAAAAATGCCTAATAACCCGCTGCGGCTTAAATTTTCCCGTAAATCTTTCGGGCTCTAGGATAATATGAGATCTTTCGTACCCCACAACAGCTTATAAAATGTCTCATAAAAAGTTTCGCACCCCGGATGTTGATTAACCAAAATGATTGGCACCCAGTTCATTTTATTCCGCCTGGATATGCAGAGTTAAAAATGACCAACATATATAAAACAAAACAAAAAATGTTAGCTGTAAAAATAATTATGAAATAACATATTTAAACTTTTGAATTTAGTATGGAAGTATTACCTAATTCTAAAAAGTGTGCATCCCTTAAGTACTCTTTCAAGCAAGAAATGCTGAAAGACATTGGGAATTCTT
This sequence comes from Lepidozona retiporosa, assembly GCA_032360285.1. Classification (NCBI taxonomy): domain Eukaryota; kingdom Metazoa; phylum Mollusca; class Polyplacophora; order Chitonida; family Ischnochitonidae; genus Lepidozona; species Lepidozona retiporosa. Next base: position 2,961 of record JAUOBW010228322.1, on the reverse strand, counting down.
TAAGTTTGCAACGATCAATTGGTGGGAATATCTTTCATAAAGCTGGTATACTGAATAATTCTAAAAGAGACTTGTGCTTCAGAGAAAGATTCTTTGACCTGACAATGGTAAGTAAATGAAAACTATATTTTTAATACATTTTTTTTTAAGTTGTGGAGAAATTCTCCTATGTGGGTAGAGCCTTAAGTAATTGGCAGGGAGGATATCATTAAGGTTACAATTTTGGTAAAAAATGAAAGTAATTGCAGAACACAGAAACTTTCTATTAATACTATCCAGGGTAATGCAAAAATGAAAAAAAAAATAGTTTAATAACATATTTTCGAAGGTTACTTGTCAGTCCCTAATTATTATAGAATGGGGTGATCAGAATTACGATTTCAGCGCTATTGAAACAAAAATTTGCCTTCTCAAAGCTTGTTGTTCTGTACATTGGATGGTATTTAGAATCGAAAATACACCTACCTACCTACCTACCTACAAACCAGAGCAGTTATGTTATACACTAAAAATGTCTGCTTATAAAATTGTTTTTTTTGAAAATCTGATAAAAAATAGTTTTGGTTACAGGATAACGGAAAATGAAGACTTTTCTCTACTTCCTTGTTTCACCCAAATTGGCACTAGCTCAAAGCTTAGTATAAAATAAGTAAAAAATATATATATGCAGACATTAAGAGATTCTTCTGTATAAATCTCAAGATTGAAAATGTTTCCGAATTCTCAGCCTATTTTTCAGCAAAACTAAAAAATATCAAAGTTTATTTTATATCAATACAATGTTGGCAAAAATGTTTAAGCTTTTCAAAGATTTTAGTAGTCATTGTACACTTTCCCGTTATATACTAGGGGTGTGCCCCACATAATTTATACAAAACACTTTGTGCGTACCTTTGTAATGTTTAATATGACAAATCGCATCGTTATCAGATCAATATTGCTTATAGGAGACGGGAACTTTGGAAAAAGACAACGAAACTTTAAAATCCAAAATCATGAGTGCAGAAACTACGGTAAACGAACTATCTACAGAAATTGAACGAATTAAACAAAATAATTTATCAATACAATTACAGGTGAAACAAATGAATTTGGATGGTGAAGAAGATTTCAAATATTACATTACCTCATTCGATATCACTGGAGGTGAAAGCATTACTGTACTGAACACGTACCGACATCAAGTTTGTAAAACAGGGACAGGAGTGTGATAGATTGAATTCAATGTTTGCTGCAACGTCACATAGTCAAAGAAATTTTTTTCGTGACTTCATAACACTAGCTTCTTAAAATTAATACTACAATGTATTTCATTGGCTAAACATGCAGCAGTTTTTTAAACTTATAGTGGGACTATTATGATATCCTCAAATTATTGTGAAAATATTTATAGATTTTTCAACGATATCGAATTGATACTTTATTATTTGCAAATATATATTTATTATTTTTAATTAAATTTTAATAAGAAGCCCACTTGAAGATAACCGATTTTTATATTATATAAATCTGCACTTGGAGAGGACAGCCTAGGGCGAAACGCAATATGTACTTTTTTAAAGTTCATTAAAACATTTAATTTTTTTGTCTAAATTTAAATTGATGTCATTTTAAAAGATAATAAACTACTGCCCCCTACCTAGATGGCATTCTATACTCCCGTATGTCAGAGTTGGATAAATCTGCTAAAGGGTAATATAAATATATAGGGTCAATATGTTTTATAAACATCACATTTTAAGAAAATCAAAATAAATATTATAAGTTGGGCCCGGACCCCGAAAAATAATTTTCAGCTAGTGTTAAATATGAGTCTAAAGATGTCCTATATGGCCCTCTAACTTCATGAAAAAGTTAAAAAATAATAAAGAAAGAAAAAAATGATGATTTTAGGCATAAACACTTCGTATTCGGGCCTTAAATAGGGCCCAGGCCCCCAAACGAATTTATTTGGCAGGTGGTCAAACGATGCCCTCTATTGTCCTTTAACTAAGCAAAATTTAATAAAAAAGTAATAAACGGGTTTCGAAAAAAATTCAAACGTGTTGATTTTACGCCTAATATGTTTTTTCTCGTTTAGGGGGCCTGGGGCCCGGAGTATTTACGATTGGTGACCAATTCTGTCAAATTATTTCATCTAACTTTATGCAACATTACAAAAAAAAGTATCAAAATATTTGGATAAAAATTCAGAAACAGTGATTTTAGAGTTTTCGGGCAAATTTAAGCCCACATTACCGAAAAATGTAGATTTTTTTAAAAAAAATCCGGCTTTGTTACTCGCATCCTCTTAGGATTCTATGAGTTGACAATGTTATGATTTGACTAAGTTCGTTTGCAACTGAAAAATTGTCAGTGAGATCATAGTCTATAGAATTAATTATTCTATAGACTATGGTGAGATTTAAATAGGTAAGTCATGATACACAAGAAAAAGAAAAATCATTGGATATGTAAAAGGTCATACGCAAGCACATGTAGGGAGAGTTTGGTTATTCGTTGTAGTCCATGAAGTGAGGCTCCATTTTAGAAAAACCAATTTTCCTCATCTTTTAAGCAAATTAACGAAAATTAAAGGTTAATGAGCATATATCGAAGTTCGTTCAACACCCCTTATTCCTCGAGGATGCAACTTTAACAGCTTAAAATACATGTTCCTGTTATGCAATGAGATTAATATTTCATTCTATCAGCTCAAGATTTTTATGAGCTTTTCTGAGTGAAAAACAAATGTTTTATTTATGATTAGTTTTTGTGTAAACTTAATGGTTTCTCTTTACACTTGTTCAATTTTCACCCCTACCCAGTGAACACGTGGACATACATAAAACGTACAAGTTACATTCAGAGCGGAACGTACAGTTATGATTCATTTTTAGTACATTATGGGAATAGGTTTGTACGTCCAAGATGTATGTACAATGTACGTCCAAAATGTATGTACAATGTACCTCTAAAATG
>JAUOBW010228211.1:1053-12457 GCA_032360285.1 Lepidozona retiporosa | reverse complement strand
TCAGAATTATTAAATCAATCTTTTGTGTCGAATTTAGCTAAAACAAATTTATTGACGTGTCGGCACTTAGAAATTAAATTTTTGTTCAGCAATTCCTCCGGCTTTTCAGAGTTCAGTTCAGAGATATTTATAAATAACCTCACTAAACAAACATGTTATATTAATATGCGCTTAATTAATGTACGGAGATAACATTTGAATCATCACATGACGTGTTAAGTCCCTGTCATGATTCCTAATTGTGCGGTGATGAGTACTCAACGCAGCAATAAGATTTAATAAACAAGATTTATACCTGAAAGAATTCAGATATTTGATGTTTTCATAAAAATATATGATATCTTGTTATATAGTTTAATTGTTAACTCATTTACATTGAAGTCCTTAATGTTTTTAATTGGGTAGGGGTAGAAACTTTTTCCAGCGATTCTGATTTTGTTTTATACGTATTTTTAAAAAATAAAATATGTTTCATGCCTATAGGGGCAGTTAAAGGGCGGCCGTAATACCGGTAAAAGACGTAAAATAATTGTTGACATCAGCGGTTTATATTGTCCTTTTGTAGTTTTATGTACTCCTAGATATCTTTCAAACACTCGCTTGCATGATTATTTCTTCCATTATTATATAACCGATTCCATTTTTGACGAATTGTCTGCCAATTTATGCTGATTTTAGCGAAAAAATAATACAGTATAACAAAATTAAATTTTATGATATTGTTGTATTTCCTGGATTTGGAATAGTGAACGGCTTTTTTTATAAAAGCGAAGGCAATGATTCGAAACGATAGGAGGTGGATATCTTATCAAAATTAACTTTCAGGATTAAAATTGGCAGGGGGAGGATATTTATTTAATCAGGGGGAGGTCTTGAACACTGCCGTGTGGTATTTCTAGAATTTATTAAATCTCTCATAAAAGATTAAATAACATATTATATGTATTATAACCCAATTTATGTGTATTCTAACAAACAGCTACTCTTTATGGCCCTTTTTAAATAAAACTACCATATGAAATAATTTGTGTTACACTTTCTTAGCTGTGTATAGGATATGAACTAGGATATTCTAGAGAAGCTGGATAGAGAACGAAAATAATGAACTTGGTTATTTTATTGTTCTGATCTTTGATTCGGCTTTTCTTTGAGGCTCCATGTTCGTCCGCACCTTCCCGCTATAATTTAAATGACGGAATCACAAAGAAACCGCGAAAAATTTCATGGCGGTAATTTTAAAATTCCAAATTATCTGTGTATATGTCAAGGAACGTTTTAAAGTAAGACTATCTTAACTAAATTTCACTATAAATCTATAAAGGGCCCAATAAAGAATAAAAATACATTTTGTTGCATTCCAAGTTAGAGTATGCCTGATCTTAGATTGACTGGACTATACATCGAACTGGAAACGGTTTAGATAATATATTCGAGATAGAGAAAGTTCGAGGTGAGGAGAAAAAATTCCTACTTAAATTCCCAAGGATCTTAACATTGAGCCTTGCGGAACAACAAAGGTTGCATGTCATTAACTTGGTTTTCTTTGCATGTAAGTCCATTCCTACCTTGGATTATTCAACTTCGACAAAAGACAAAACGACTGCGTGTGTTCAATCTTTCAGACAACAGAGAAATATCGTCTGCAAAGTCTAAATCATTAATAACAATGGGTGGATGTGGCGTATTTTAATAACGGATAATATTATGTTTGTTCTGTGTCAATTTATTCAAGTCTCAGGTACCTGTAGTCTGAAACAAATCCCTTAATGAGAAGTGTCCTTACACCATATGATTTCAACTTAACCCTATTATGCATGGGGGTACAGTTGGGGGTACAGCTACCCCACTACATACTTTATGTAATATTTTTTTGGGGTTGGGTGAATTCTTCTGAAACTTTATGACAACTAATATTTTTGTCCTGCCTCACACTCGCCAAATATTTAGCGCCATTCCACCTGGGGAAATGGGTGGGTGTCTGGAACAGCGTTTGAAAAAAAAAGTTGAAATGAAAGAAAAACGTGTTTTATAACTTTATCATAGCAAAAATATCAGAAAATTGACGTCATCAGAAATTCTTTTTTTTGAATATGTGCATGATGTTCTATAATATCCCAAAATTTCAAGTTCAGAGTATAAGTGGTTCTCGAGATACCAGTGGGGTACACATGCACAATAACCCCCACCAATACCCCATGCATAATATGGTTAAAGATTGAAGGGCGCGTCAATTCATCCCCGTACATAAATACCCAATGTACCGAGGTTTATATTCGAGACATCTACTCGAGAGAGATTCACAGATTATTAAATATTTAAGGTGTGTCATAAACAGCTAATTTGGACACTAATTTTTTTTCTACGCATGCTCGATGGCTTAATATATGTGGTCATATAGTTCGGGTTGTTTTACACTTACTTAAAATTAGGAATTGATCCAAAATAGTTTATACTTAAAATCTATTAAATATAATATTCGATTATCATAGACTATTAGAGAGGAGGTGCTTATGTTTCACTTGGCAAATTGCATTATTCACTAAATATATTTTAGGGTGATTTTAAGTGGCGATAAGTTTAACATGGATTATCATTCTTAAGCCAAAGGCTAATGTTTGTTCTGATAAGGATATTTAATTTCATGTTTATGATATGTCTCAAACCTTTCTACGACCTTCCTATACGCCCGAGACATAATGTCTAATCCTTATTTACTTTAATTACTACTGGAACACTGGCTAACAAGGTAAAACCACAAATCGACTAGACGCGGAGGTTGAGAAAACATTCCAGAGTACTAAATGTCTAGTTGTACAGTACAATCGGACAAATGTGTTGCCCAATCCTTGTTGTTATATATTAAAATATATTTGCACAGTAGAATTTATCACAAAGGCTGTATAAACTATATAGATGCGTTCATATTAACCCTAATAATATCGGGGTGCTGCCTGCTGAATTTTTAAACGTGTCAGCTAATTGTTAATCGATCACATTTAATTTTATTCAACTTTTCCTAAAGTTTCAATGCGGTAAATTACGAAATGTGCTAAACTTTAACCCTGCGCGGGCCCGTATCCGGGGCCCAGTAGAGCAATTTAAGAAATTTTACAACAAAATTCAGGCTTTCCTAACTTCATTGGCATTGGCAAGTATATGCATAACAATACTTTGCATGCCGAATATTCTTTCCTGTCTTTTCATTACAATTATTTTGATATCTGTCAAAATGGTGAATATATTAACGTCGTGACACTTTTTACTAAAAGGTCCATATGTAAAGTATAGTAATTTATTTTATTTTTAACTGAAACTTTCGAAATATGTTCATTCTCGTGGGGAGAAACATTGTAACAAATTTCAGCTAAATCAGATCTTCCAAACTTGAAATTGTCCGAAATTATCGGGCAATTGGCCTCCTTTTCATGCCCAATAACTTTAAGGGGAACCCTAAGCGATTTGACATGTTTGGCTTAGAATAAATTCCTTTCAAAATAATGAAATATGATTTTTATTTTGTTAAAAATCTTTTTCCGTTCTCAAAATATGATCAATTTCTTCAATGTAAAAGTGGGCTTGATGACATAACAGTGTCTAGGTATGAGATATCACTGTGCTATAAGAATTTTTAAAAATAGCGTTTTCGATATGAATTCAATAAATAAAACACCATGACCCAGCCAATATCATTAGTTAATTTAGAAAAAATCGAATAGCTCTAAAATCTGTTTAGTTATAAGCAGAATAAATATCTGAAAATGTAATGTGATGTCATCGAGCAATGGATAGTGATGTAATCAAGCTAATTTTCAATATTTAAAAAACAAAAGACAATATTTCAAGTTCTAACTCAACTACAACTATACGCTGGGTATATCATATATCAACCTTTGAGTATTAACGGACACAAATATTTACGTTACGGTAGACTTTCCTTTCACGAGGATTATAAGCAGGTTTTGTTACCCTTTCTATTCATATTAGGTCAGTCGATTATTGGGATATATCAAGTATGGCCAGGCTGGTACTTATGTAACCTTAGATAGGTTTGACAAATTAAGAAAGAAAATTAAATGAAGACTGCCATCGTGGAAATAATTTATTGACACATCTCGAAATTTTTGATGAATTTTAAAATATGTTCGCCACAAGCATTCTTATTTTTGCCTAATCGAGGTAGACAAAATCTTAAAGCTTAGATATTTTTGTTGTGTGCTAACTTTTGCTGTAATAGGCGTGTAATAAATAGGCCTTAATAAAAAGTATATTTGATCTTTTCAACCTTTTTTATAGGCAAAATTATTTTTATATTCAAGAAATTGTTCTCCATTTTCATATTCTGTGTGAAACCCATTCTTATATTTTATAAAAAAAATGGGATTTGGTTTCACGGTTAGGCTAATCACTATTTTACGTTAATCTTTTCATAACATTAGTTTTAAACGGAAAATATAGAGAATGAAGTTGTATGCCAATCCTTACAGATTAAGTTCATAATTTATTGAATTATATTGTGGGTTTAACAAACATTTACTTCAATTCGCACCACTGTAACTTTGATATTGATTCATTAACAAAACGAAATTAGTCCTGGGTTTTTTCAAATACACTGAACTCGACATCAAATATGAACTAACTTTTTTTTATTGAAATTAATTTTTTAACGTATTTTTATATTTACAGCAATTAATTTTTGTATTTACCTGCCCATTTTTAATTAAAAATTAGAAAATATTTATTGTATATTTTTATTAAAAAAAATCTCATAAACTTCTAAAACATTGAAATTTATAAGGCTATTTTTCAGAAACAATTACATACTATCCGTTTATAAATACGTAACAGGAAACACATACGCATGTGAAGTCTTCCATTTTAGACCTGCCATTTCAACAATACAGTACCCGCCTTCCAGGCAAATACTTTAAAAAGAATATAATTGAATTTCTATATTGAAATATGATATGGTATTGTAATTATTATTTTATCAATGTTTAATTCAATAGGGGAAGGATCCAGTAATTAAAGTAACTTATTTCTTCATAAATGTAACATTCTTTCCCTTTAAGTATCTTTAATTTAATCTGTACACATACTTAATTCAATCGTCTTTGTTTAAATCTGTCATGTAGGCGGGCTATGGTTAACCCAAATTGTTTTCATATAATAGCTATACTGCCCATTTAATACATTTTTTTTCTAAATTCATGAACATGAACAATGTTAACATGCCGATGTCTAATCTCTGTAATTTACAAATTACGTTATGAAATGCATTGACATCTGAAAAAAATAATATGTGGATACCGTTTCCCGCGCGCGTGCGACAAAAAACGAGCGTATTTTTTTCATTTTATTACGAAAGTAGCGCATTTCCCAATTTTATTAAGATTAGTTTGTTCTTTTGAAAAACTCACTTAAACCAGACTAAATAACTATGGTAGGCGATTGATTGCACAAACTTCCCTGCCGCATATGTTCTTGAAACAGTATATAAGGAAAGAAAAACTGTTATTTTATGTATTGTGCAATTCTTTCCCGTACGCACCTCCTGGGGTGACTTTAGAATCGTAGGTAGGATTCTAACCTGGAATTTTATCCCGGTGAGTATGGGTTTTGATAAAATGCTTTCAAATTTTAATCCATTGATCCCGAAAATATTCTCATTTAATATCTTCATTCTGAGCTAGTATTTCATTACCTACAAATATACAAACTTCTATGACGGATCACGGATCACAAGCATCTAAAAAAACGATCTCGGAAAAAGCCGTTGTGTAAATATTAAGAAATAACATGCTATCCGCCATTTTATTCTATATGTAGCACTTGCTGCTGTTATGCTAAAACAGAAGAGGTTTTTCTATTAGCAGCTATACTCTTTATAATCTCTATTATGTAGCCTACTTGAACGAATGCTCGATAAAACTACAAGAGTTTGTTAATAAGCTAACAAAAATGCATAGGATATTGGATTGGAAATCAACCTAAAGAAAACCGAATGCATGCCCAGAGCTAAACTTTAATCCGACCTTCATGTTACTTTAAAAAAGTTACCTAATTTGTCCGTTTAGGCCATTAAATTAGCTCTTCTAGCCATCATGAAGCTATATTAAAACATGGAATTAGGATGGATTTAGTTGGGCAGTTTTTCAAAAACACAGCATCATCTTGAAAATCAAAACGTGTACCAATAACTGTCAAAGTAAAGGTATACCTAATATATGTCCTCCCAGTAGTTTTTTATGCTTAGATTTCATCAAGTGGGCTCAAACATCTGTGTAATCGAATTGAGGTATTTCAAACCCACACAATGCGTTTTATTACCGGACATCGCCTGATTGAAAGAACCAACATATCTACCCTTCGCCAAATTACCTCCCTACCTCGTCCTTTTTGATAAAATCAAAAGCAAACACTTAAACTTCTCGGCCATGTAAAACGATCATACCGGTCTGTCCAAACTATGCTTTGAGGGTATCTTATAATGCAAAAAGAGTAGAGGCAAGCAAATGCAAAGGTGGAGAGACTGGTCATCAATCGGAAATTGGGCATCCATCAATCAACTCACCCAAGTTTGGCGAAGAATAAGTCTTGATGTGGGTTCGCAATCCGCAATTAGCGAAGGAAGCGACCTATGATGACTTTGGACCAAAATATCTGCAAATTAGATTTGTTTAATAAAGGTGCTGACATCATCAAAATTTTTATAAAAAAAATATAAAGGATTATGATCAAACCTAATTTGAATAAATTCCGGTAAGTCATCGATGTTAGGTACAACCTCGCCAATCCTTCTATACGGTCTAGTAAATATATCAAAAATTCCGGTAAGGACCCTAACATACCTCAAAAAATCTTTATCCATTGCTCCCAAAATTTTTTTTATACAAATCTTTTTCAGGAATTTCATCTATTTTATGCGATTTTGAGGTCAAAATACTTAAACATCACGAAAGCAATCGTCAAATTGTCGGAAGAAATTCTCAAAATTTTGAACGAAAATCATTATTAACATACTTTCTGATGATTGGAAATCGATTTTATGCAATTTTTTCATCATTTTACGACTTTTGGTGGTATATTTGAGTCTTAATTAACATTCAAATTAAAACAAATTATTATAATTTACGCTTACTTAAAAATATAGCTGACTTCATCACATTTGAAACTAGTATTTTTTACTATCTAATTAATATCATGTGTTAAATTTTAGACATTTTGGAAAATAATTGACTATTTTAATTTATTGATTTTCGAAAATATACTACGAATATTTTAGGAAAATTTCTATACAAAAGAGAAAACGGTTTTTTAAAATATAATAAACAAATAAATGACGTCATCATTGTCCAATAACATATATAAACACCCCCACACCCACATAAAAAAGTTTCCAAAAGCTCAAACATTGTGGGAATAGGGATCCAAAATTAATTTAAATAAATGTCTGATACTTTGTAACTAATTGTACTATAACAAAAGGGGCTTAATATCGTGTACTTTACTCAAACAGAGGAAAGAAAATATTACTTGTTTATTTGTGACAAATTATGTTTATTTATACTTTTCTTTTTACAATATATACTTAATAAATAAAATACTCATAAATTAAATTAAAATAATAAAGTAACAACAGTCGTACTCAACAAAGTAGTTGATAACCAAAAGCAGAAAAATATTAAAAAGAGCCCTTGAAATATTTAAATTTCTTTTAATACTTTAAAAAGTCTTTATGGATGGGGCTAGAAAGAAATAGGAACCAACCTATCCAACCTCCTTGTTTACAATAGTAACTGTATTTATGTATAGTCCAAGTCGAGTGTAAGGAATACGCATAATTATTTCTTGAATTACAAGTTTTTATAAGCAACAAGTTTATTAGAAGCAAAAATAAAATTTCTTTCTTTAAAATTTAAGTCACCTAATGATAAATTTGACTCAGCTTAGCATGCCAGCAACAATTTTACATAAATTATGCTATATTTATTTATTTCGAGTTTTATAAGGGAACATCGAAATTCGATCGTCACGCTTAACGGCCAAATTGCCGCGAAGGGCGGAGGGATTAGATGGTAGGCCTTTTGAGAATATTTTCTGAGTATAATTTCTTAATGATAAATATGATAAAATAAATGCTGGGGTTGAAAAACAGCAGAAATACATTGAAAATATTTATTTTTCTAGATGACCTATCATATAAGGTTTTAGATTTGTATAAGCTTTTAGCAAACGGATTTATACCAAAATAAAATATTTTTAAGTATATCGTAGCCGTTTAAGTCATTTAAAAGGGAGGGGCCATAACTTCGCGGCCAAATGGCCGTGAAGCGTGACGAAATTCAAACGTCCCTAGCCCTTTCTTTCTTTGAATCCTATTAAGCAACGTTTAATCAAGCACTGGTATTCGGTATTTTTGGTAAGAAAACTATTGCCTTTATCCGAAGCCTATATCGTTATAAAAACATGTAATTAATTTAGTTTTTTCTATGAAAATTATTATTTCTGACATTGATTTCTAAAATATAAAATACAGTATAAAATCTTATATTTCGACGACAAATTTCAAGTAGTAACTCGGGTGACCTTTATGGTATAAGACTTTTTATACTTTACCATGTATTTTATATTTTTTCATATTCTTAACTTTTATTATATGAGAAAAGAGAAGGATCTAACATAAATTACAATAACTATACCTGTTAATTTATACGTTCAAAATAATAGGAATATATGTAAATAAGCCAGTTAAATTTGAAAGTACGAAAATTTACAGTATATATTTATTTTGATATATATAATTTCACATTATTAAGATAGCTTTTTAACCGCATTTGACAACTCCGTTGTGATAAATTCTGTGAAAGTTTTGTGAAGCCTAGCTTCTAACCTTAAGTCCTTTTTCCATCGCTTAAAACAGTCACGTTGTTTCTCCCCTTTCTTAGCCAAACATCTTCGTTTTCTTCTCGTGGATCGTTTCTCGTGACGTTTTCGTTTATCTTTCGCTATTTTCCTTCGCGGTGGAATCACTGGGTAATATGGATTTGTAGGTAACTTATTACTGTTCATTCTCAAAATACTCTGGTATGTAATGCGGCTACATCTACGATGAATACATTGACAAAATCGAAATATAGCTACTGTCCTTGTATATATCACACCACCATCACAATCTAACGACACCTCCTTTATGTACGGATCTGTCGGCCGACACGCAGAGCATTTGATCACCGCGTTTTTATTAACAAATGTTTTATTTCCTCCAAGTGTCGGCGTATACGTAGATTCACATTGCCCGTAACAAAAATGGTTGACTATGTATTTACTTCGACAGCCCGCGTGACTGATAATCTGGTTGAATTCTTTAGTTTTACAAAAGTTGTGATCAGACGATATAACTTCACTACGTGTTTCTACAATACATAACATAAAAACAAACACCGCACCAAAACTACTCATTTTTCGATGTTAGAAAACCTCAACTGATTTTGTTTGACGAAAAATTTCAAGCTTAAATATTCGACGATAATAATGGATGACTCTGATTGTTTATTGTGGATTAATGACGTCACCTTCCTTTCACCTCGCCCTGTTGTTATCCGTGCTAAATTAAGGGTACTCAACTGTAATCTGAGAAATAATACCTCAATACACAGTAACAGTCTTTACGTTCTTTATCAGATAACAATTACGATTCTATATATTTTAGATATTGATTTTTGAAACACTTGTTTCTCTTTTTCGTCATTTGATTGAATATTACCCCACGTAGTCTTCAAGATTAAACCTTAAATACATATATTTAATCGATACGATATAAGCTTATTCAATGCTTGTAATCAAATGATAAAATACCACGAGAAAAACATAAATAGGATTATGTAGGGATATTATTAGAGTTTTTATAATTCAAAGATTCATTAGAGTTAACCTTATCTAGGTTAAATTTAACCCTATTTATATCAGGCCGCTCTGCAAAAAAACTAGGACGGGGAATAAAATCACCTCAAGTTGTTAGCTAGGATGGGGAAAATCAACTATCGTTGTTAGCTAGGATGGGGAAATCACCTCCCGTTGTTAGCTAGGATGGGGAATAAAACCACCTCATGTTGTTAGGAGAGAAGACTCAAAAATGTTTGTTAATCCTCCAGTAGACAAAAATAAGTCTTAACCATTTATAAATACATTTTAGAGACGTCTAAAACATGTTTAGTAAACACCGTGTGGCTTTCTCCTTGTAGACGATTATTAGATATTTTAAGAAGATATTTATATAAACAAGTGCTCTAGATTTTGTCATTCTTGGTTTAATTGAGGATTATGATCTCAAGATCTTTGTAGACACTTCCTAACATATACATTTATATATTTTATAAATTATTAAACTCACAAATATGTGTGGAAGCGCACTTGGCTTAAAAACCAAGGGTCTCTGGTTCGATACCCGGGTGGGTCTCTGGTTCGATACCCGGGTGGGTCTCTGGTTCGATACCCGGGTGGGGAGTCGAAGGGTTATATTTTATTCATATAATTATTATTCCATATCTGTGATTTTCATAATTTACATTATATACAGGGTCAATGTTTCACAATTAATTTTGATCTTGATATTTTTACTTTAAATGTTGTATATTTGTTTATTTCCCGGTCAAAAATGTGCTTATACACAATCTTTAATTGGTTATATTTAAGTGCCTTTTCTAAATCCAAGTTACAGTCAATACCTAATTGCAAGCTTACCGATCTCCGCCTCCTTCCCATGATAAAAATTAAACGTTTAAATCGGTATAAAATGCGTTTAGGACTAATTGAATGGAATTTTTATTTTCGTGACAAAAAAATGATTCATAACTTTGGAAATTATTTTAACCTGGCGTGAGCTTTTTGATACCATTTCTAAACGCTTTAATCGAATTGGTTAATTTTCATCGAGAACTGCTCGAAATATGAAGTGGTCATTTTAACAGTAATTTGGATATGCGAACAAGAGAAAAATTAATTTCTTGATAAACTGTAAACGCAAGTATACTACCAAGTCTATTTTGAACATGGCCGCCATCTAGAAAGTGGACACCCGTATTTTTTCGAAAAATCGGAAAATCAATTTCTTCTTTCTTTATTTTTGGGGGCATTATATGTAAGTATTATATGTGTTCGGGACATGAATACAATTTTATTTGATCGAAAATATAGACCTTTTTAAGATATTCCTATTCTTTGGAATATTCCATGGTTGATAATGCTGACGTCAGAAAGATTATCACTTTCTTCTGAAAAAAAATATTGAATAATGTTCCTGATATAAAATAGAATATATTTTTGCAATTTTTATACTGTATAATTGTAAGAACTACTTCAGGTACTAGCAATAATTTTTAACCCTAAAATACAGCTACCCCCTACA